>JAPMUY010007872.1:0-62241 GCA_026901105.3 Galaxias olidus | reverse complement strand
GCACGTGAAAGGTCTGAAAAGTTACAAAGCCCATAGCCCACGCCAAAGGGAGCTACTCTCTCACAGAAAACACTGCTCCTGAACTGCCTGAAACGCCTCGTTTGTAGTCCAGTGTTTTCTTCTGTAACTTATCTACATCACTAAATCACACATTTGAATAATGTTTGGCACGCCCTCAACCAGAGCCAGTCAGAGCTGAGGCTGGGTGGTTTCGCCATGTCATGAAAAAGCTGTTTTGGTAAGCGCGAAGGCAAATTCCCTTTCTTTGGCCAGCTGACCAATCAGAGCAAACTGGGCTCGTCGGGAGGGAGGGCCTTAAAGAGACAGGAACTAAAACAGAGCGTTTCAGACAGAGGGTGAATAGAGGTGCTGCAGATCCAGGCAGTTTGGATAAAAGAAATTGTTTATTGAACATTAAAACGCTTAAACCTATTATAGTAGAACTCCTAAATAAAGGTATGAACCTGAAAATTTGCATAATATGGCCCCTTAAATACCAATTCTCCTTGCCGCAGTGCATCTTTCTCATTTGATGTTTATTTTTTCCTGCTCTGAGTCTGTGCATGTACGCGCAATTTTGAGCAAATGCCAGGCCATTACAGCATAATTTGAACAAGCTAAAGTAACCTTGTGAGAGCTCAAAATCTAGCTAAAACCCTGCAGTTTCCGCCAAGGTAAGTAAATATAAATTATACGAATGATTCGATAGCGTTAGGAAAACTTAACGTTACGTGTCATAGTGCCAGCTCTGGCTTTGGAAGCAATGACACTCACCTCAGAGCGGTGCCAACTTCATCATTCAGTTTAGCCTGACTGCATTGCATAAGCTAGATACGGTTAACATCAGCCACTGCCCTCTTGTTGCGTAGGGCTGTGGTTCTCAACCTTTCTGAGTCGCGACCCCCCAGAACAATGAGGTTGGTGTTCGCGACCCCACCCCCCAACAAAAGCAAACGTGTGAATGCATGAGAAATATGCGGTGTGGAGTGAGAGCGTGAAGAGGGTCATTTGCGTGACTCTCAATGCATGAGAGTTGGCAGCTCTGCTCCATAGTCGTTACATGTGATAGCTAGTAGTTAGCTATAACTATACCAACTAATCGGCCACAAGCAATTGTGGCGCAGTGCGGCAAAATTATTTTATTTGTGTGTGTGTCCAATCTAAACTCAATTGCAGGCGCACTTTGACTCACACACCAGTGTTTCCGTTAGGAAAATTTGCAGTCAGACACCGGGACAGGCTAACTTCAAATTGACCACTTTTGATAAATTAACCGGCCGTTGTCATTCACTGCGTTGAGTGCGTTTAGTGGTGCCGGCGTGTCGCTAAATAGGTAATTCAAGCTTTAACCCCAAATGTTTCTAGCCACCAATGTTTTTTTTTTAAGAAAGATTTATTTAAAAACAATGTATGTGCGCGCGTGTGTGAGTGAAAGAGAGAAAGGAAGGAAGACAAGACGGTGTCCATTTGTTAGCGCTGAGTCACACAAAAGTCTAGATATAGCCTACTTTTTACTTGAAATATTTGAAATGTTGGTTTGGGACACAATATGCCCCTATTCTAATTTTAAATCACTTGCATCCGGGCCGCTACATTCTCGAAGTGAGCCTCCCGCTGCCTTTTGAAAATCATAGCTGTCCAAGTCATTGGAGCTGCTTGCGATGCACATCAACCTCGTTACCTTGCCCACCAGAAGCCGTGATCTGGCTGCAGTCTTGTTTTAATAGAGAATCCTATTTCAGCAGGCACACTGGAAACAGGAATAAATAAAGACATCGTTGATATTTTAAAATGTATGATTTTGCAAAGTGTTTTTTTCTCTATGTCCGGTGACTTTTTTTATTTATCGGCTGACAAAACCTCTGTCACACACTCAATATAATCAAGTTTAATGTAAAAACTAATTATATTTTTTGTGTTTTTTTAATTCACACAACTATCTGGCGACCCCCAGGTTGAGAACCTCTGGGGTAGGACGCCGCATTTAGCCAAATACTTTTTTAGCAAAATACTTTTTTACATGATTTGAGACATGTGACCTTTGAACCTCTACCGCACATGCAATTGCGCAAATCTAAGTATAATCTCTGCATATATTGTTAGTAGAGGGTCTAGAGTAAAGACAAATATATGGTTTTACTGAGACATCTTTATCATTTAATATACAAAACTGGTTAAATCTAATGAAAATTCAATCAGGTAATTTATGACACTTCTAGACTAATGTAACCTTTGAACCTCTGTCCATCCTTAAATTACTTAGCTCAGTGGGTTAATTCTCATTTTCCAAGTAGCGGAGAGTTTTAAGAAAAGAAATAAAGGTGTGTTTCACTGAGAAGTCTCATTTTGAACAGAGGGTAAGTTGTTCAGATAACCATCTGACCTTTGAAATCAAACCTTCAGAGCGGGGGGGGTGGGTGTCATGAACCTATATGCAATTACTTAGACAAAGTATAGTTTTTCAGAAGCAACTTCAGTGCTTTGCATAAAAATTTTTACAACACAAACATGAGAATTAAACTTTTTAATTATAAAGTTTTTTGGCCAGTTACAGTGGAACCTGTTCCTTTTTCTAATTAAAATGATATATATATATATATATAACAGAATGAAGCAAAAAGAAAAACGCACAATGACTTTTAGAAACATAAAAAACATCTAAGACTTCTGATCTTATAAGCCTGATTAATTCTCACCCCAGTCCTGCCCCACACTCCTCCCCTGCTGATTTGGTTAGGCACTACAATGACTGCCTCTCATCCTCCCTTGAGTCTCTGGCCCCCCTAAAAACCCACACAGTCTCACTCACCCACACTGCTCCATGGTACTCTTCCATCCTCCGCCAGCTTAAAACCTCTGGGCGTCATCTCAAACGTCTGCTAAAAAAAACTGGGCTCTCAATCCATGCCCAAATGTATTCCCAACACCTACTACAATACAAGAACGCCCTCTGTGCTGCTAGATCCTCCTACTGTGCCAATATCATCAATAATGGAAAAAGAAATAGGAGAGTCCTCTTTTCAACAGTTAGTCATCTACTGCACCCCCCCAAGACCTTCCCTCCTAACATCTCCACTGAACAATGTACTGCATTTTTTAATTTCTTCAAAACCAAGATCTTCAACATTCCCAAACAGTTAACTGTGTCTGCCGCCCCATCTGACAATCTGTCCTGGATGGACACCTTGGAAAAGCCTCTCTCCATTTCTCTTTCTGAATTCAATACTGCCTCGGAGGACTCCATTTCAGAGCTCATCCTTAAGTTCAGGTCCTCCACCTGTCAGCTGGATCCCCTCCCGACACACCTTGTCAAAGCCTGCCTGCTGTCCACCTTCCCTCTAATTATGGATATTATCAATGCCTCCCTCACCTACGGAACTGTACCTACTCTCCTCAAGATGGCTGCTATCACACCTATTCTAAAGAAACCTGGTGCGGATCCTGAAGACCTGAATAATTTCAGGCCCATTTCGAATCTCCCCTTCATCTCCAAAACCCTAGAACGAGTTGTTGCTGCTCAATTACAATCCCACCTGGATTCCAATGACCTCTATGAATTATTCCAATCTGATTTCCGGCAAAAACACTGTACTAAAACAGCCCTTATCAAAATCATGAATGACCTCTCCTGTGCAGCTGACTTCGGATTACTGACCATCTTAATCCTCCTAGATCTTAGTGTAGCCTTTGATACAATCTCCCACTCAATACTGCTGGTGTAACTGGTGTTGCTCACGCCTGGATTACCTCATACCTCATTGACAAACAGTTCAACAGTATGTTCAGTTAAGAAGATATAGATTCAAGTGTTTTGCTTTTTTACAAGGTGTTCCTCAGGGTTCAGTTATGGGTCCACTCAAGTTCATAATTTATCTCCTTCTGCTGGGAAGGATGCTCCATCATCATGGTGTCCAGTTTCATTGCTATGCTGATGACACTCAGCTCTACCTCTCCGTCGAACCCTCCACCGACTTCCCGCCAAAATCACTCACCAACTGCCTCCATGACATTTCAAGCTGGATGAGGGACAAAACTGAAGTCATGCTCATTGGCCCCAAGCCCAAACTACCCAAACCCTATAGCTGCCCTATCACGATTGATGGCTTTCCTGTTCCTCCGTCTTCTCAAGTAAAGAGCCTTAGGGTCACAATCGATAATATCCTCTCCTTTGAACCTCACATGAATTCCATCACCCGATCTGCATTCTTTCACATCCAAAACATCCTGAGACTCTGTCCATCACTCTCCCAGTCCAGCACTGAAGTCCTGATGCATGCCTTTGTCACTTCCCAGATTGATTACTGCAACGCTCTTCTCTCTGGAATCCCCTTCAAACTTCTCCACAAGCTCCAACTTATTCAAAACTCTGCTGCCCGTACCATCACCTGCTCAAAGTCCAGTGAACATATCACGCCTATACTCATCAAGCTTCACTGGCTCCCTGTCCAATTCCGGATTGATTTCAAAACCCTTATCTTCACCTACAAATCTCTGCATAACCTGGCCCCTTCTTATCTATCCAACCTTTTCCAGGAGTACATATCCCTCCCTCCCTGCGGTCCTCTTCAGCTGGCCTCCTGACCCCACCCACCTTTCAACTCAAGACCATGGGTGCAAAGGCATTCAGCTGTTCTGCTCCCAGACTTTGGAACTCTCTCCCCCTTATATCAAACAGTCTGACAATATAACAACATTCAAAAAGGAAAAGACAATCGCGTTGCTAAAGGAGTCTGACTGCACTTACACTAGGCTACGTAATCATGCGACTGTGGTTTTCATGGGTCGTTTGTGGAGAAACTACATTTTCCCGAAGATGTACTCTAGCCTACAAAAAGCACATCTTAGATACTTTGCCCGTACGTTGTCACCATGTTGTTCCATAGCCTATATAAACATGGGCAAGGCGGAGAAATATATTAACCTACATTATTACCAATGTTGTAATCAAAAAAGGGAATATAGGCTACCTGTCACAAAAGTGAAAGGAAATATGTCACTCTCATGGACTCTCAACCCAAGTCCATTCTAAAATATTGTCTTTTGAAGTGCTCCTCTCGGAGTATGGCATAATGGATTTTATAACATCCTGTCCTGTGTATATTGAAATGTCCCATCCAGATAGTTGTCTGGTGACTGTTGTGAATAGAACAACTGACAACAAGGGAAAGTCCTTGTGATTGATTGGAGAGACAGCTGACCGGAGGGAATAGACCCCAATGGGGCAGACATGGGGTGACAACTCATGTCTGCAGCACTAAACACTATTCTGTGGACTGTGTGCACCCGCACAAAGCTACTAACAAAACTAAAGTAAAAATACCCCTAGAGTCTGCGAGAGAGGGGGCGGAGGATGACTCTCATACTGATAACATGGTTTTGACCCTAAGCAATGCAACGACTATGAGCACGAGAAGCACTTCAGAAACAAATGCAATCATAGGTAAAAGTCACCAGATCTGCCCTTGTGGCTGGGAAAAGGTTAACAACTGTAAGGGGCCTGAGAATACACCATAGTAAGAAAGGGTGCCTAAGTAGGAAGAAGCAGGAGCATCGCATTGACCTGTACTATTTAATAAGTCAAGCAAGTAAGTCGAATGAAGGCCAGCGGCTGGACACGAAACAAAGTTCGCAGGCCATCAACAACTCCAGCACTGACGTGGCACAGACAAGCACCGAATGACAAGGGGATGAGGTGGTACAGCCCAATCAGGCACAAAAAACCTCCAAGGAGAAGATCAGTGACCAAAAACCTAAAGTAAAGTGGCCATCAGCCGCTGAAAAGAATGTTTGGGACTCTATTAACATAGATTTAAAATTGACATTTGAACAGCTAAGGGGCACAGTGGAAAGGAAGCTAGATAAAATAGGGGATATCATATATGATTATGGAAAGGAGAGATTTGGGCTACTGGAGAAACTTCAAAAAACCCAGGTGGAACCAAGAAAATCGAGGAGGCAACAAGAGATCGACAAGCTAGTAAAAGAAAGAAAGCTTTTAAAAAAGCAATGGAAAAAGGCGTCTGAATCAGAAAAGGCAGGCATTAAAGACTTGCAGGTCAGCTTAAAGAAGCGGTTGTCAACATTTAGGAAAGCCGAGAACCTACAAAGAAACTGAAAGAAGAAATAACGAGCAAGGAATCAATTCTACAAATACCCCTTCAAGTTTACTAAGTCCTTGTTCAACAAAGCAAAAGACAGAACGCTAAAAACAACCAAACAGGAACTGGAGTCCCACCTAAAAGAAACTCACACAGATGAGAAAATGCATGAGGAATTCACCGTTCCCGCAGATATTCCATCAATTGATGATCCAGTAGAGCAAATGGACACCAGCCCTCCTTAATGGAAAGAGCTGGAAAATGCAGTCAGACGTGCAAGAGCAGCATTGGCACCAGGACCTAACGGAGTACCTTACAGACTGTATAAAAATGCACCTGATGTCCTACGTTTCCTTTGGAAACTACTGAAGCTAGCATGGGAAAAACAAATCATTCCCAGATCGTGGCGTCGAACCAGAGGAGTACTTATTCCGAAAGAGAAAGATTCTTGTGACATTAGCGAGTTCAGACCAATTTGCTTGCTTAATGTGGAGGGGAAAATATTTTTTAGCGTAGTAGCACAAGACTGAGTGAATACCTTACAAGGAACAAGTTAATAGATACAGTACCTCCGTACAGAAAGCAGGAATTTCAGGCTTCTCCGGGTATCTGGAGCACACTAGTATGATTTTTCACCAAATTCAATTGGCAAAACGTGAGAAAAAGGACCATCATGTCATTTTCCTGGACTTGGCAAACGCATTTGGGTCTGTGCCCCACAAGCTTTTGTGGTCTGCATTTGAGTCTTTTAAGGTACCAAATGCAATTTTAAACCTGGTTAAGGCCTACTTTCAGGACATTCAATTTTGTTTTGATACACCGACATTCACCACCGATTGGCAACGTCTGGAGATTGGCATCATGGCCGAATGTACAATCTCACCCTTGGCATTTACTATGGCCATGGAAGTAATAATCCTAGCATCAAAATTGGTCGTTGCTGGGCAAAAGGTAAGGGCAGGATTACGCCTCCCTCCCATTTGAGCATATATGTATGATATGACAATATTGGAGACAACTGCTCCGTGTACTAAAAGACTGCTAAGCAAACTTAATGATAACCTTAAATGGGCTAGAACGAAAGTAAAACCAAGCAAATCCAGCAGCATATCAGTTGTTAAGGGAAAATTGTGCAACAACATTTTCTTCATAGATGAGGATCCAATTCCAACCGTGATCGCCTGCCAAAAGTCTCGGAAAGCGGTACAATGCTACCCTTAAAGACTCTAAGCAGGTGGAGGAATTAAGGATAGAATTGAACAGAGGCCTGGAGAGCATTGAGAAGTCAGGGTTGCCAGGAAAGCTAAAACTATGGTGGCTACAGTTTGGACTTCTACCCCGGCTCATGTGGCCATTGACAGTGTATGATATACCCATCACTAAAGTAGAAAAGCTAGAAAGAAGAGTCAGCTTTTATGCTAGGAAATGGTTCGGGGTACCACGGTGTCTTAGTAGCCTGGCTCTTTATGGGAAAGGTGCTCTGGAGTTGCCGCTTACTGGGCTTACAGAGGAATTTAAGTGCACTAAAGCTAGATTAGAAATGACACTTACGGAATCCCGAGATAGCGTAGTAAGAAAAGCGGCACCCACATTAGCAACAGGATGGAAATGGAATCCAAAAGAGGCAGTACTGCAAGCAAAAGCAGCCCTTAAACATACGGAAATAGTAGGACAAGTACCACATGGACGAGGAGGATTTGGACTTGGTACAAGTAAACAGAGATGGTCAAAAGCAACCCCTTTGGAACAACGCAAATTAGTCATAGAACAGATACGTAAGCAAGAGGAAGCAGTAAGGAGCGCTAAGACTGTCTCACAAGCCAAACAAGGGCGATGGATGAACTGGGAAAGTGTAGAGCAAAGGAAAATTACCTGGAAGGACTTGTGGGGAATGGGATCCACAAGAATTAGCTTCACTGTTAGGGCAACCTACGATGTACTGCCAACACCGACAAATCTTAGCCAATGGGTAGGTGAGGTTCCAACATTCCCCCTCTGTGGCGGGACGGCTAATCTCAAACACATAATGGCTGGGTGCAGGACGAGCCTTACTCAAGAAAGATACACCTGGCGCCACAATCACGTACTAAAATGCTTGGCGGAAGCAATAGAGCATAGGCGCTCAACAGTTAATGCCCTGCCAATTGGAGCAGAGGGCGACATGCCCCACATACGCTTTGTCAGGGAGGGAGTACCGGGAAAGAAGAGTTATAGGGCAAAACAAAACTCAGGGCAGCTGAGGTGAGCATGTGATTGGAAAATGCTTGATGATGTCAGCCAACAACTGAGAGTTTCATCAGACATTGCAACAATCAACTTAAGGCCAAATGTATTACTCTGGTCCAACACACAGCAACTTGTTTATTTTATAGAGCTAACAGTCCCGAGATGAGGCATACAAAAGAAAGAAACTACGCTATAGCGAATTAGCAGCTGAGGCAGAGCTGAGGTTGGAGAACAAAGGTGTGTCCTGTGGAAGATGGGTGCCGTGGATTTGTGGCAATATCAACAACCAAACTACTTAAGGAGTTAGGGATCTGTGGCAAAGAATTGTGCCAGATCATAAAAGCTATATCAGATATAGTAGAAAGAAGTAGCCAGTGTCTGTGGCTGAAAAGGAAGAATCCTATATGGGCACTAAAGTAAAGAACATCATGTTTAAAAACCATAAAAAGTGGTTTCATCTCAGGACAAAGGTATAAAATGTAAGTCTTTCCTGCAGAGCATCATTTTTCAAGCCTGCAGGAGAGTAGGGAAAGATTATCTTCTTTTCAGGTGGTAAGTATCCCTGCAGTGTTTGCAGAAAGTGCCTGTAGGAATAGGTAATAGGGATTGGTATAGGGATATCTTTTGGTTTATAAAGTTTTTTGTTTTTTTAAATCTGGCTGTGCCGAGAGCGGATAAAGAGATTGCAATTGCTAACTGTATCTGCTCTCAACCCAAGTCCATTCTAAAATATTGTCTTTTGAAGTGCTCCTCTTGGAGTATGGCATAATGGATATTATAACATCCTATCCTACTACTTATTTCTAGACTGCAATTGTTGGGTGTTGAGGGCACTGCACTCTCTCTTCTTCAGTCATATCTCACAAGCAGACATCAATTCATATCACCTAATGGATTCACTTCTGATACGTCCCCAGTCACACAGTGTGTTCCCCAGGCTGCGTCCGGGGGCCCCTCCTGTTCATAATCTATATCCCTCTTGGTCAAATTATCAGACATTTCAACTTCCACTGCTATGCTGATGACACACAGATCTACATCAGGACAACTTCACTCGATAATCCTCCACTTGCGTGTATTGAACACTGCTCATATACAATCAACCACTGGATGCAGGAAAACTATCTCAAACTGAACAGCAATAAAACGGAACTCCTCTTCGTTGGCACCAAACACACCCTAACTAAAGTTGTCAATATCTCAATCTCCATTGATGGTCTTACAGTCTCCCCCTCCCCTTTAGTACGCAATCTTGGCGTATTAATGGATTCCACTCTTTCGTTTAGCTCTCATATCAATAACATGGTCAAATTATCCTTCTTCCATCTTAGAAACATTGCTAAAATCCGATCATCCCTTTCCCAGAGCGCAGATGCCAAACTCATTCACTCATTCATCTTCTCCCGTGTTGATTACTGCAACTCACTTCTTTTCGGCATCAGCGCAACCTCCCTCCATAACTCCAAATGGTTCAAAACTCTGCTGCATCACCTAGAAAATCCTTCTCCTCACCTACAAAGCTTTACACAATTTGGCCCCTCCCTACCTCACTGAACTGCTCCAAACTTACCCTCCTACCCGGACACTACGTTCCTCTGCAGATAGGCAACTGGTCCTTCCACAAGCAAAACTGAAGTATTTTGGGGAGTGTGCATTTTCTAGGACAGCACCTAAATTATGGAACTCTCTCCCTCCTCTAATTCGGAATTCGAATTCGCTACTAATCTTTCAAACCCACCCTAGCATACCCTAGTTAACCCTGTTTAGAATCTGGTTCCTTTCTTTTACTGACACCATCCATCAGTGATGGGAATATCGGCTCTTTTGGGTGAGCCGGTTCATTTGGCTCCGTTCATCAAAAAGAGCCGGTTCACTTGGCTCTCATTTGGCTTTCATTGGGCTCTTTGTTCAGTTATATGTGCCCGCTATGCTAGCACTGCTAAGGCACATTGAAGCAGTTGGTGTTGGTTTACATTTGCTGACCCTTAACTATCATATTACATAGCCAACCCGATAAAACAATTATATAGCACTTATCATGGCTGCCTCAGATACTTTCGGGTCATTTCACTCAGTCAGGATCCTTCCTAAGCAAAATGAAGAATTCGAATGTAGCCGAACTCTTTGTTTTGAAGGCAGAACTGAGATTTTGGCGCCATGTTTGAATACGTCACACCACTAATGTCGCTGACTTCACACAGCTGGCAGCGAGGTAGGCTACATGTTTTATGAAGTAAACAAACTGAAAATGTCAGCTGTATGGCACTATTATACTATTGGAACTATTATATTAAACTGGAAAATCAAAGCAGCCCAATTGCCACCTGTAATATCTGCTGTGTCAGTGTTTTGCGAGGTAGAAGTAACAGAGCTTCTGTCAACACAACGAATATGATCAAACGCCTAAAAAATAAACATTCGAATGAATACAGCGAGTTACAACAGGCAGCTTAAGCAAAGTCTGCCGCAAAGCAGCTAACACTGTTTGATACATTACAAAGACAAGAGAAACTTAATCGAGACAGCGACAAGGCAAAACAAATTACAGCGAGGGTTACTGAATTTATTGCTTTGGATGACCAGTCCATCTTGAAGGTGGATAATTTTGGTTTCCATCATCTTGTTGAACTTTGAGCCGGGTACGTTCTACTCTCTCGACACTACATTTCCGATACTGTCATACCAGAACTTTATTATAAGGTTTGTGATCACCTACTAAATTGTTTAACAGAAGTAACTGTAATCAGTTTTACAACCGAAATTTGGCACTCATGTTTCCCTGATGTAATTTCGTAGCCTTACTGCACACTGGATTGAGTCAAGTTTTGATTTAAAATATGCGGTGTTGCATGCCAAACTACGGTGTGTGGTATAATTAGTGCAAAATGTAGACACCTTTTGTAGTTAAGTATGTCTAATTAATATTAAAGGTTAGTAGGTAAGCATACCATAGTTTACTATTAGTTTCAAGTAACTAGAATATTAGAGAGAATTTGAAGAGACAAAGTAGGGGGGTGAAGCATTGGTGAGCAGATGCAGGCCTTCAGGATACTTAAGGCCCCCAAACGGACAGAACAGAGTAGTGCAGGAAGATGAGGGTTGTAAATGTAAACATGATAGGAAACCCAGAATGATTATAACAGACTCTTACAAGACTTTACTGTTTTGAAAAGATGACCGTTGTGAGAACATCAGATGCATGGGGGCGAACAGACTAACAAAGTGAGAGGCTAAGTTGTAAAAAGGGTTCAGCAAAGGGTTAGGAGACAAGTTGTCACCAGGAAAACAGATGTGTTAGAGGGGAATGAAATCGGGTCTGTTCTAATTTGCATATGAGGGAGTGGCCAAAAGTATTGAAATGTCGGCCTTTGTAAGGCCGGACAATGAGAATGTACAATTCAGGTGGGACTCTGCAGACCTCCACTGGGTCTTATTCTATGCCGAATAAAACCTACTCTTCTGAAACTTTGGCTTTCGACTTCCAATATTTTGTATCTGGGGTTGTAAATCTTCTAATTGAAAAGACACAACATAATTGGCACTGTGAGCAGGGTGGGGGAAAAAGAGAAATAATTTAGCTGTAACTGAATACTGAGAGACTCGTGGCACGGAGTACACAAACGGCTGAATAGGAAAAAGGTGAACAGCTTTAAGTTTCTGCGCTATTAATTTGTGTTCTGGACCTCAGTCTCTGTTCACAGTAAGAATACATTTCTACCTTAAAGAACTAATGTATACAGATATTGCGGAAGTCTAAGGTCATAGAGCGAAGCGCTTTGTTGTTTTTTATGTTTTGTGCATGCATGTACTTCAGATAGGATTGACTAATAAGATTGTAGTGAGACCTGGTGAAGGAACTATACACGTAGTGAGACCTGGGGAAGGAACTACTCATACTTTATAGTATTTTTGTGTTTAGGATTTTTTGTGTGGAGGAGCTTTGTGTACAGTTGTACTCTTCTAATTGAAAAGAGGTGGCCCTGAGAGGCAAAACGCACTGCAACTTAAGAAAACACATGCAAATAGACAAAACACAAGCCAATTAAGAAAACATCTACATTAATTTGACAACACAGGCGCAGCATTTAGAAAACACGCTGCAAATTCAGACAACACAACACATTACAGAAACGAGCTGCAAATCAGAGATGGGGACTCGAGTCTGCAACTCCGATTCGAGTCACACTTAAGTCGCTCAAACAATGACTTGAGACTTGACTTGGACTTGTCCCCAAAAGACTCGAGAACAAACTTAATTATACTGTATACCTTTTGGGCACTTTAACATTGAGGAAATGTCTGACGACTGATGAGCTGAATGTAATATCTGCGATATCAAAATAAAGGTTTCTGAATTACGCACATCAAACTTTAGTAGGCACCTGCAAACGTACCCGGATAGGTCACGTTAGTACGAAGACTGGGGCTGTGTCTTAGATTGCATACTACTACTGTTTTCTTTTAGTAGGTACTTCAGCTGCACTTACACTTACGAATTATGTTCTTTTGCTTTGGTAGGCATTCAATTGGGACATACTACTACGTCTTAACATTACGCCTTGAACTTAGACCCTATTGCTCATACATCCGTCGCAGTCCGTAGCGCGAAATATGAAAGTTAAAATGGTTGGTGCTAGCAAAGAGTATATAAGTTATTTGATGCTAGCTTTCTTACCTTGGAGAATCAACAAAAAACGTTCGCCGACCTCGCCAGAGACGTATACTGTCGGAGGGCAACCAGGAGAGCTCTGTTGTTGTTTCTTAGTAATGTATGTAGTTTTGCTGAATTGAAGATTCTAACGTGAAGTATTATCAAAACAGCTAACATGCAGAATAACATTTTACAGGAATTCAAATGAGGCTTTTGTAACGTCAGCAAAATATAAGCAAGATAATGTTAGAATGATAGTAGTCTTAGGCAAAATTAATCTAGTTTAGCTAAATTGAACGCTTCATAAGCTAGGCTGAGGTAATTTTACTTCAAATATAGGTTGACAATTGCACTCATTCACTTAGCTTCGTGCAGCAATATTATTCTCACGTATTAATTATACACAGTAGTCACAATACATATATAGTATTTACATTTGAATGCACTGTCATCCGTCATTCTAATTTCTTGTGACTATGGTCGTTGCACTGTCAACTCAATGGAATGCGCTGTCATCTGTGTCCCTTGGGGTGGCTGAGTCAATGTGACGTATCTTCCGTGCTACGAAGGATTGAGGGTCAGAATAGGCAGAATGTGACCATAAGACATCCTGGTATTTTTGGCATTCTTTATTTGCCATACTATGTATTGGGACATACAAAATATTTTTCTGGCTTACTATATAGTATGCTAGTATGGGTATTAAGACGCAGCCTAAGACTAGGCTAGACAAACGTAACTGCTCCAATGTAACCAACGACAGCACATTCACGCAGCGGTGTAAAAAATCGCGCCGTGTAGCGTTTTGAAACAGTTTGAATCAACACAAATATAACGTTTTTGTTGGTCTGAGTCTTTTAAGTCATTCAAGAGTAGAACTTAGTTTCACAACATATAAGTGTTAATATCTATGGAGCTCTTGCTAATCCACAGTTAGCTTCCAAATAGCGTAGGTTTTGTTCTTACTCGAAAAAATCCTTAACTTTAAGCAGTGCAATACAAAAATATATGTTTTATTTGATATCAAACGATTGATGAATTAGTTTAAGCACATCTCCTTAAGCCACTGATATTCAATCTTTCCATATTTCTACCGCTATAACATCAGTTGTAATTTTAAAACTCACCACAGCGCGGTGGTAGACGCTGAACTTAGTTAGAATCTGCCTTTTTTAGATCAAAACGGCCAGTCAAAAATGGTGCGCCCCTAGCATTTAAGCCAAATTTCCGGTCCCTTCCCATAATATTAAACGGTCAAACTTCGACTCATTTTCAAGAGAACCCCTCTCGGGACCTGACCTTGAGCGACGGCTCCGACCGGTCATATATAAATGACCTAAAATGTGTTTCAAATACTTTACTTGTGTTGCTACTACCTCAAAATGCATCCGTCGCTTGACAGCTTTTCAAAGGATATAGGAGGTCTCATTGAGGAGTGAGCCAAATATCAGATCAATCGCTTCGTGGAAATTAGAGATCCGCCCCCTCAAAGCATGTGATACATTTGATGCTTTGAAGTACTTCACTTGTGCCCGGACAGCGGTTAGAGCGATACCTTTCTCCACTAATTTCATTTGGTTTGTGACGGGAAAACAATATAGAGAGACATAATCTCAGTGTATGTGTTCATTGGTTTTTCATAATTTTGTTATGACCTAACAGCATGTCCGGGAAAATATTAACTGTTGTTGATTATTTCAGTCGAAATTTAAATGATGCGTCTGTGCCTGTAGCAAGCATAGAATAGAATAGAATGCCTTTATTGTCATTATACACAGGTACAATGAGATTAAGCAACCACCAAACAGTGCAGTACAGATTAAAACAGGAATAAGATAAGATAAAATAAAATAAATAAAAGTATAAAATAAGATAAGATAAGATGGGTACGTAGTCCCGATAAAAATATATCCACATGTCTATGTACATTGCAGTAAGAAAATATCTAAATCTATGTATGAAATTCACAGCTGAAAAATACGTCTATACAGGTATTGCACGGAATTAACAGGTATTGCACGGAATTAAATAAATATACCTATATGACTATTGCACAGGGGTTACAAATTTGAGTTCAGCAGGGTTATTGCCTGGGGGAAGAAGCTGTTTTTAAATCTGTTTGTTCTGGTCTTGAGGCACCTGTAGCGCCTCCCGGAGGGCAGCAGGGCAAACAGACCAGAGCTAGGGTGAGAGCTGTCCTTTTGGATATTTTGGCTCTGCAGAGGCAGCGAGAGGTGTAGATGTCCGTTAGGGAAGGGAGAGAGCAGCCGATGGTCTTTTGTGCTGTCTTTATGACTCTCTGTATCCTCCCCTTGTCTGCTACAGAGCAGCTGCCATACCACACTGTGATGCAGTATGTCAGCAGGCTCTCGATTGATGAACGGTAGAAGGTCAGCAGTAAGGTGGAATTCAGCTTGTGCTTCCTGAGGATTCTCAGGAAGTGTAGCCGCTGCTGAGCCTTCTTGATGATGGCGGTGACGTTCTCTGTCCAGGAGATGGTGGCCGAGATAGTCACGCCCAGAAACTTGATGGTGCGAACACGCTCCACACTCTCGCCGTTGATGTAGAGGGGGGCTGGGTCCGTGCGGTGCCTACAGAAGTCAATGATGATCTCCTTGGTTTTCTTGGTGTTTAGAACAAGATTGTTCTCAGAGCACCAAGCAACCAGCTTCAGGACCTCCTCTCTGTAGGCCGCCTCATCAGCCCTGGAGATGAGACCGACCACCGTGGTATCGTCTGCAAACTTGACGAAGAGGTTGTCCTTGTGGGCCGGCCTGCAGTCTTGGGTGTAGAGGCAGTACAGGAGGGGGCTCAGCACGCACCCCTGTGGGGAGCCGATGCTCAGCGTGCGGGTTGAGGAGAGGTGGGGGCCAAGTCATTACTACTAGCTTGCAAGCTAGTTTGTTTTAGTTTTGGTTAGAATTCAGTCGCGTTGATTGAAATCCATAAAGCGAGACATATTTTTTATGTTCTATGTATGGTTATGTCAGTCGGTTTGGCTACGATTACATAGGCCTATCGCCTAAGGCATTAAATTTAAACTTTAGCTGTCGATTGGTTGTGAATGTAAGTGATGCATTGGGAACGTTGTATCTGCCAAGCTAGTTGTTAAATTAATGTTGAGGGGTCATTTTAAGTATCAAGGTAATTCATTTGTTAAGGCTATATTAATGTACCTAGCGGATTTGAAAAAAGTTTCCTTTAAAATACTTCTGCTAATAAAGAACTTAATGTGCATGATAAGCAATCCTATCAATTGTCATGAGAAAAGCTGGACCTTTCCTTTCATGTTCTGTTTATTATGTCTACCGAACCCTTGGTTTCTTTAAAGATTGCGAGTGGCATGCATGCCGTATTTGTGACCACAGAAGCATGCATGAAAAATCAGTGCGTTAAGAAAACAAGATGTATTTATTGGTCAATTTATTGTTTTGTTTAAGTTTGCAGAGCAGACTGCAGAAATGAGCAGATCAGCTAGCCTACTTCCAAAAGTCGTGTGGAATTACATAGCTAAAAGATCCAGATCATCATCAGTATAAATTATAGAAGTTTGTTGGGCAGAGGGCTTTGACTATTGCAAGATCGATTGGGCGAGAACTGTGGGGGGAGGCAGGGAAAACGATGGAAGCCTATTTCAACTAGAGAATATGGCGTGTATTACCGCTTTATAGGCTAAATAAGCAGATATTTACAAATAATACTGAGCAATGATCTTGCTATGGAACCTACATTTTACTGAGATGTTTTGAAATGTGTTTTCGACCCGGTGATTATCTGGCACTGATTATGCGTGTACAAACGCAAATGCAAGCAGTACTTTGGTTCGGAGCCGTAGAATTGTTGTTGACTAGGGCCGCATCATAAAAAAGCTAAGTTGTTTGACACGTTCGCGGTTTTCAGCATACACGTATTTAATATTTTAGCCTTAATTTAGGTAAACGACCATGTAACTGTAAAGGCAGTTAGTTTTTCAAAGTATCTGTAGCAACATATACATAATTTTTCCCAGACAAAGAAGTAAACTAATGTCAAAGTTGGCCATAGCAGGTCTGAGCTTTCTGAAGACCGCTTTCAAAGTATCAACTCTGTAAAATTAAAAACCTTTTTTCGACACAAACTGTGACTTTCAGATCAATTGAAAATTTATGAATGTGTTTTTTATTAATAAATGTTTAGTAAGTAACACAAATTTGGAGCATTCGCTGTTTAATCACTTGATTTAAAAAAAACTGAAAACACGTTTGTCCTGTCTACTAAGACATTCGTCGATTTTCGCTAGCTCTCTATCAAAGCCTCTGTGCGAGCGCGGGTGCAGCGCTTTCTCTTGTACACTGCTGCACCAGGCACTGAGAGAGATAGCCCCTGCACATGTAGTGACAATCGCGGAGAGAACTAAACATTCCAAAGTATAGTTAAACTTCACTAGAGTCAATGCTGACAATGCTCGTTACAGCAAGTGCAACAAGTATTTTGCATGAAAGGGCGGAAACACAAGCAATCTGCCAATACATCTAGCAAAAGTACATAACATACAGGTGGATAAATGCAGTTTTCAAACGTCCATCTACGTTAAGGTATGCTAGCCCTGCTAGTAGCAGGTTTGAGCCCACATACAGTGTTACAAGAAGATGGGTTAATTATTAGAAGTAGCTTAATAGTTAGCCTCCTGATTAATGAGCTATGGGTGCGTTCACAATCTGAAATGGCCATTTCAATTATCACATTAGCTCAATCACATCTATATATGAGTGATTTGTTCAAAACAATGCTGTTACAGTTTGCTACTTAATGTTAATGTATTTACAGTACACATGACAAAATAAAGCAGTTATTTCTGATTGGATTGCCGTTTGTTAGTCTGTATACATTTTGAGGCACCCTCTCTATGTTCAGAAAAAAAGATTGATATAGCCGCAACATTAGCTTAGAACCAATTCTTCTCTCAAAAGCCTGTGGTTGCAGATGGGTTTTGCTACAGACTTGAATTGAACTTGCGACCAAAGACTTGAGACTTGACTTGGACTCGAGCTCAGACTTATGAGCATCTCTGCTGCATCCAAAAAACACAACACATTACAGACATTTGCTGCAAATCCTGACAACACAACGGAGGTCCTTTGTTATTGTGTTATCTTTGTCAATTTTAGTTGTCCTCTGGAAACATTTCCCTTGTGTTGCCTGTACTTGCAGCGCATTTCTGTAATGTGTTGTGTTGTCTGTATTTGCAGGATTCAGATGCCGACCACATGGAAAATAGACAGGCAATGGGTCCATGTTATTTTGAGAGACAACGCAAGAAATAAGAAAAAAGCAATGGATGATATGGGGTACCAAGCTTGGGGTGCGTCGCACACACCCTTCCGCTGGTAGTAGCCTACATGAGGGACTGCTCTCTCAGCGCAGCGTCACAGACGCCCTTGCTAACTCTAGGAAGATCGTAGGTCACTTCAAACATTCACCACTGGTCTACTCACGTCTGGAGGACATCCAGATTGATCTGAAAATGCCACCTAAGCACCTGAAGCAAGATTTGCAAGTTAGGTGGAGCAGCACCTATCATATGATTGAGAGCCTTCTTGCGCAAAAACGCTTATTGTCTATGCAGCTGACCACAATCTCCCAGCTGCACTGACTATGAACCAATGGGCACTAATGGAAAAAGCATTGGCGGTTTTAGCTCTGTTAGAAGAGCTCACCAGGGTGGTGAGTGCTGAGTCTGCAACTGCAGCTGATGTGATTCCTGCCATAACAGTCCTTAAACATGTTCTTTCTCTAGAGTACAGCATTGGCCAGGAAATAAAAACAATGAAAAAAACTCTTCTAGATGCAGTGGATAGACGCTTCTCCCAGGTTGAGACTGAGCCACTATACAGCATTGCCACAATGTTGGATCCCAGATACAAAGCCAGGTCCGTTACATTTTCCTTTTTGAATGCTATGATGAATTTGATTGTAAAGCAAAATGTCTTAAGTAACCCGTATCAATAATAATTTAAGATAGGCTTTTTCTTCTTTTTTTCGTGTAAATGTTATGGTGTTGTAAGAGTCAGATATGTATTTTTGATTTAAGCAAGTATTTTTTCCGATACTTTACAACTTCGGACAACCTGAGGTGGGCCAAGGATGGTCTCATACAAGAGATGGAGAAGATGAAGGCAACAAAGGCCACCAGTGATAACATTGAAGTATCATAGGCAGAACCTGTGGAGAAGGTTCCACGTCACTGCACAACGAGCAGCAGCCTTGGCAGTGTCTTTGATGAGATCTTAGAAGAGAATGAGACAGTGCAGAGTAGGGTTGGGTATCGTTTGAAAAATTTTGATACCAATTCCAAAATCGAAACCTTAATTCGATAGGCCTACGATTCCTTCACGGTACTTTTTCCAATACTTCCCATTGTAAAAACGTAATACGATTATTGGCCAACTACTTTTCTACAAATTATCATACAATGAGCATCATAATTTGTATAATGTGAATCTGTTAACATGCGTTATTTTGGTTCTGTTCTCTAGTACTTTGAGATTGAAAGAATGCAATGACAATGAGGTCAAAGCGCAGACTGGCAGCTTTAATCTGAGGGCATTTTCCTACATATCAGATGAACATATGAACGTATAACACTTATATTCAATAATACTTACAATTCTTATGGAGTAAGATAAGCATATAGACTAGAATTTTATAATACCCCTGTATAGGGTGACCACATTTTCAAACCACCAAACCGGATTCCTTATGTACGCGCACATTCATGAGTCATAGTAACAGCATTGACAATGACACATTGATCAATTTACACAAAGACAAATCAGTGTGGAATTAAAACGCGTCATGTATTGTTTATGTTTAACTCTACTAGGTTAAACTGAATGTGACAGAACATACGTCTATGTAAGCGCTGAAAACAAAAATTGTATTACTATAATTTTAATTGTGGTGAATTTTACCTCGATTTTACCTCACTGAATATTCGTCCTGCCCCGCTTTGAACTCCAAGACAGTCTCGTTACCCAAATAGCTTCATGCTGATTTGTCAGTAAAGTTGCCTGTACAACAACACCAGTTGTGATTGGCTGGCTGCGATATTGTTCACGTCGTCTAACGCCTAAGTATCAAAATTTGGCACTGTTTTAAAAAATAAAAAGAAATTATACTCGGTAGGACCGACATAATTCAATTAATTAATATATAAGTGTTGTTAAGAGCCATTTTGTAATTAAAATGCCTCTTAACAACACTTATATATTAATTAATTGAATTATGTCGGTCCTACCGAGTATAATTTCGTTTAAATAAATAAATAAATTGATTGATTGATTAATTTATTAATTAATACCACTAAATTAGAGCATCAATCATCAGTGTGGACAGTGTGAGACTCTTCAGTGCAGCCTCTAACATCATTGATGGTAACAGGAACCGGCTGTCAGCTTACAGGGCCGAGATGCTCATCTTTAAAAAAAATAACCTTCATTTGATTTTGAATTGACAAAATAGATACTGGCTGTATATGAAAACTTGATGGAAAAACAGCTTTTATTGGTTCTGCTGCAGTAGTTAACTAGCCTTCCTTGATAGCAAGATTGTAGTTCGATATTCACGTTCTACTGTAATGCTGCTGCTTTACTAAGCAGAACCAATTTTTTTAATAGTTTTGAATGTTCACATTGAGCAGCTATATTGTGAAAGGGCAATTGTGATTTTTCTTTAATGTTCTTTTTGTTAAACTGCTGTGCCACTTTTAAGTGTCTATTGAAATGTTACTTTGTTGTTTTTATTTTTGTGAGATTAAAATAATAAGACCTGTGTATTAAAATATATTTTATACTTTCGTTGGAAAATAATGAAAGAAATTAAGGAAAGCTGTACTGCAAGCAATTTTTTGTTAATGCAGTTATTACATTTTCAAACAACCTAAATTTAATTGGTTTTAATAACCTGGAGAACACACTGTGCCGCTCTGTCTAAGAAAGTACAAATATCGGATCGGGACTCAGTATCAGCCAATATTGAATATGAAAGTATCGAATCGGATCGAAGGGCAAAAATCTGTATCGGGACATCACTAGTTCAAACTAATTTAAAGTTACTAGAGGCAATTTATCTGTAGGAGAGGATTTTGGCTGCCCCTACTATTTGCTTATTTGCTAATTATTTTCCCTGTCATAAAGCAGACTGCTCGTGGTCCCTGCATATTGCTGGCATGATCAACTATTATACTCCATTGCTGTTTCAATTGTAGTTCCACTTCTCCTTATTCACTTCCCCTCAACCCTTGGTAAGCTGTAACAGTATACGTCGCGCGGAGGCCACTTTGAGAACAGAGGGGAAAGTGGTCGGGGGACTGGAACAAACCTGCCCTAGTACACTTTCAGCCCAAACTGCCATTGATCGACTGCCAGTAGTAGGCTTGGCACTATACTGCTTTTTACAAATCATCGGAAATACATGCATACTCGTTTAAAAGAGGCTTGTGCAATCAGCTGTGTCAGTTTCTAATAAATTAAAATTATTAAATTTTCTGTTTGTGATATGTATCATGATTATCCTAACCATTCTTGCTAGGGGTTTATGATACGTTCCACTGTTTATTAATATTTTCCTTCGGTGGTGAGCAACTGGAGCTTTGCGTGCATTACTGCCACCTAACCATTGATGTATTCTCTTGTACCAAATGCATTACAGCAATGCATTGTGGGTGATATACACCTCTGGAGTGACCGTCGTTGTTCACTCGCTCCCTCAGCCCTCTGAGGGACGATTTCACCAAGTTCACTTTAGATATTCAGACTAATGGAAAGACACTTAAGATGGCGGCGGGGATTCCTCCGAGGGCAACTGCCAAGGGGAAGTCAAGGAGGGCATGTTGAATGACTTTTGAAATGTAGCACAAGTAGGGGTATCCCTTCCTGATTTAGTGACACACATCCTTGTGCCATAAAGCAATTCATCACAGATTCATGGGAGATTGTGCCCGGTGGCAGACAAAATTATTGTTAAATATTGAGACTTCAAGAGGCTTGATGTGAACCGCAATTTTTTTCATTCTAGCATAGACATTACAATGTGCTATCAGAAGAAATGTATTGATAATCCATAATATAAAAAAGTAACCTAAAGTTGCTTTAAGGAAAATCTAAATACTATACCAAAAATAACAGAATATAAGTTGAAGGATTGAACAGGTTCCCCTCAATAATAGTAAATTAGTCTCTGTCTCACAATCAATCTCTCTCACTCCCCACCCTATGTTGCTGCCTCTATCTACAGAAACCAAAAAGAAACAAACACGGTACAGAATACAAAATACAAAAATATGCACTGTACTGACTATAACAAAGAATCAAACTCAGGTCACATTTCTACAGTTCTAGTCTCAAGACCATCAAAACAACAACTCAGTACCCTCCAGGGTCTACACCTGAACCAGGAAGGCTGCTTACATTTCCCACGCATGAGTGGAGGACGGGGAAAAAACAAATAGAGCAGAAATAGAATGTGGAAGGAATGTACAGGAGAGATAAAAAGAGGGATTATCTTTGGTCACCCTGGGTAGGAATGAAATTAAATGTTTCTTGTTCTACAACGTGCAAGAATCAACGATAGGACAACAGGAAATGGCGATGAAATGTAAAAATTGTGCCTACCTTAAGCTGATATCACATTCTGTTAAGTTGATATCCTGCTTAATTTGCTGTGATATACAAATAAGAAATGTGGATATCCAAGTTACCATATGTTGGTATCAAAACTGTTAACAGTGGATATCACATGTAAAAACTCGGATATCCAAATCAGAAAGCTGATATCAGAAAACAGAAAATGTGCATAATGTGTCTTCTAATTGTTGATGGTGATAATAAACATCTGCCTGGCTGTCTTTAATGTTTAGTAGCCTATTATGTCACATGATAGAGAAAGGGGATTTTAAAGTATTGCTTTATTAACATGTCTTATCATTTAGCCTACTGAAGAAGTGTAAACACACGTCGACAATCAATTAGGAATTCATTTTTGTCTCCTTGTTGTTGGTGTTGCGAGCTGTTGCAGGCAGACAGTTAGGCTACATAAACTAGTTGTCAAATGTTGACACTTATCATAGATTGCTGTTTTATACAAAAGTAATTTCATGTAAGGATAACCTTCTTTACGTGTCTACAGGGATTTTCATTGACCAGTAAGAATGAGGTGAGTTTGAATGGCGCAAATACTTAGTTTCATTCGTTGGGCTAATGTACACAGGACATTACTTACTTTATTGTACAATAAATAAACAGTTGGCTATTAACAATGATAAATACTACTTTTATACTGTGGTCTGAGGATAAATGCATAATTGACGATGGAGCCGTGGGGGCACGGTGGTTAGCAATGTCGCCTCACAGGAACAAGGTTCGAATCTGCCTGCTGGGGCCTTTGTGTGGAGTTTGCATGTTCTCCACGTGTCTGCGTGGGCTTTCTCTGGGTGCTCCAGCTTCCTCTCACAGTCCAAAAACATGCGGGTTAATTGGTGACTCCAAATTGCCTGTAGGTGTGAGTGTGAGTGTGAGTGGTTGTCTGTCCCTATGTGTCAGCCCTGTGATTGACTGGCGACCTGTCCATGGTGTACCCTGCCTCTCGCCCTGTATTAGCTGGGATAGGCTCCAGCCCCCCGCGACCCTGCAAAGGATAAGCGGTATAGCTAATGTATGTACAATGGTGCATACTCCTGAATGAATTGCATTTGAATCCAAAAAAGCAAAACCACTTATGTCCATCAAACCGACATTCATCTGGTGCGGAAAGCACGTAAGTTCAACAAAACTTAAATTTTTTATGAATTACAAATTTATGATAAATTGTCATTTCAAAGAGAGGGCGTTCCTATTGGCTGTTCTACAAATGCAGATGCGCGTTTACGTCTCTTCAGACAGTGGAAGTATGATTCAATGGCGGACAATTCTGCTAAAAAGTGTCTATTCCAGCATTGGCAACAACTGCCTACACTACAAAGCAACTCAAAAAGAGGAAGACAGACTTATCAAAAAGACAGTCTTAAAGAGAGTCTGACAATAAACGCAATAGAACACGTGTAAATATCAGTGAAGCGTTTCAGAGATTGAGAGAACTCCAAGATTGCATCGGCAACAATTTGGATTCGGAGCTTGCCGTTGGCTAACTGATGTTTGCCTCTGGTCAAGCTGGCTCTGGTCAAGCCGAGCAACCTTGTGTTACGCGTATGTGAAGCGCATGCATTGTATGATTGTATGTTGGGAGGGGCTTAGGATAGGGAGAGCAGCAGGAGGAGGGCTGTATTTTCAAATTCGGGCATTTTCTTTGCCTTTTCCAGAAAACTGCGTACCCCACCTTTAACAGAATAAAACTACATCTACTATAAAAAGACAAATACTAAAATATATAATATATGTAAAAAAAAAACACGCTTTATTTAAATATGGACAATACCTGATACCGTGCAACATCATAATTACATGACAAATATTGAATAAGTGTATATGCATAATAGAGCGCTCATATTTGTACAAAGCAAATGTACACTACAGGTGCTGTAGATAAATAATATAGACACAATATTATATAGTACAGGCCCAGTTCTAGAATGCATTCTCTAAGGGGGCAACATAATTATAATCTACCCCTCCCCCCAAGCTACACACCTTTGGAGGACACCCATATTCTCATCGTGTTTAGAATTTTTTTCAAGAGAGAATCAGTTTGGTAACAAATATTACACAGAACAAAATCTAAACAATTTGTCATTGAGACAGATCTGACAGCTTTCAAAGGGGTTGAATCATTTTTGCAATACGATACAGACCTATTACAAACTATTAGGTCGCTTTTTGTTGATAGAATAGAATAGAATAGAATGCCTTTATTGTCATTATACACAGGTACAATGAGATTAAGCAACCACCAAACAGTGCAGTACAGATTAAAACAGGAATAAGATAAGATAAAATAAAATAAATAAAAGTATAAAATAAGATAAGATAAGATGGGTACGTAGTCCCGATAAAAATATATCCACATGTCTATGTACATTGCAGTAAGAAAATATCTAAATCTATGTATGAAATTCACAGCTGAAAAATACGTCTATACAGGTATTGCACGGAATTAACAGGTATTGCACGGAATTAAATAAATATACCTATATGACTATTGCACAGGGGTTACAAATTTGAGTTCAGCAGGGTTATTGCCTGGGGGAAGAAGCTGTTTTTAAATCTGTTTGTTCTGGTCTTGAGGCACCTGTAGCGCCTCCCGGAGGGCAGCAGGGCAAACAGACCAGAGCTAGGGTGAGAGCTGTCCTTTTGGATATTTTTGGCTCTGCAGAGGCAGCGAGAGGTGTAGATGTCCGTTAGGGAAGGGAGAGAGCAGCCGATGGTCTTTTGTGCTGTCTTTATGACTCTCTGTATCCTCCCCTTGTCTGCTACAGAGCAGCTGCCATACCACACTGTGATGCAGTATGTCAGCAGGCTCTCGATTGATGAACGGTAGAAGGTCAGCAGTAAGGTGGAATTCAGCTTGTGCTTCCTGAGGATTCTCAGGAAGTGTAGCCGCTGCTGAGCCTTCTTGATGATGGCGGTGACGTTCTCTGTCCAGGAGATGGTGGCCGAGATAGTCACGCCCAGAAACTTGATGGTGCGAACACGCTCCACACTCTCGCCGTTGATGTAGAGGGGGCTGGGTCCGTGCGGTGCCTCCTGAAGTCAATGATGATCTCCTTGGTTTTCTTGGTGTTTAGAACAAGATTGTTCTCAGAGCACCAAGCAACCAGCTTCAGGACCTCCTCTCTGTAGGCCGCCTCATCAGCCCTGGAGATGAGACCGACCACCGTGGTATCGTCCGCAAACTTGACGAAGAGGTTGTCCTTGTGGGCCGGCCTGCAGTCTTGGGTGTAGAGGCAGTACAGGAGGGGGCTCAGCACGCACCCCTGTGGGGAGCCGATGCTCAGCGTGCGGGTTGAGGAGAGGTGGGGCCAAGTCTCACAGTCTGGGGTCGGGACGTTAGGAAGTCCTTTATCCAGGCACATGTGAGAGGGGGGAGGCCAATGGTGTCCAGTTTGTAGCATAACCTGTCCGGTATTATTGTATTGAAGGCTGAACTGTAATCCACAAAGAGCATCCGGACGTATCTCTGCTGCTGCTCCAGGTGTTCCAGCGCAGAGTGAAGAGCTATGGCTACGGCGTCCTCGGTGGATCTGTTAGCACGGTATGCAAACTGGTGGGAGTCAAAGTCTGGGGGGAGATGGTCCTTGATGTGCTGCAGAACGAGTCTCTCAAAGCACTTCATAATCACCGGGGTGAGTGCCACTGGTCGGTAATCATTCAGGCTGGTGATGGGAGACTTCTTCGGCACCGGGATTATTGTGGATGATTTGAGGCAGGGTGGGATGATTGCCTGGGCCAGAGAGAGAGTTGAAGATCCTGGTAAAGGTGGGGGCGAGCTGGTGAGCGCATGCTCTGAGCACCCTACCTGGAACCCCGTCTGGGCCGGTAGCCTTCTTTGTGTTGACTGTCTGGAGCACCCGCCTGACGTCGTGCTCCTGAACAGTGAGTGGGGTGGTGCGGGGCGGGGGAGGGGAGGTGGATGTGGTGATGCGGGGGCAGGGTGGTGGAGGGGTATTGTGGGAGCAGGGTGGGGGAGGGGGAGTGGCTGGAGCAGATGCGTGCTGCTGAGATGTTTCAAAGCGGGCAAAGAAGCCGTTTAGCTCCTCTGCCAGAGCAGCACTTTGAGCCCCCGTTGACGCCTCGCTCCTCTGAAGTTGGTGATGTCCTGGATGCCCTGCCACACCTCTCGAATGTTTCTGCTGGACAGATGGGACTCTATGTGCCTCCTGTGGTCTGCCTTAGCTGTTTTTGTACCTCTCCTCAGGTCAGCTCGAGCAGCACTGTAGAGTGCTCTGTCTCCTGACCTGAAGGCAGCATCACGGGCCCTGAGGAGTGCACGGACCTGGGGGGTCATCCAGGGTTTCTGGTTGGGGAAAACCCTGATGGTTTTGTCCATGGTCACATTCCCGATACAAAACTTAATATAGTCTAGTACCGTTCCTGTGAGTGTCCCCAGGTCCTGTTGTTCAAATATGTCCCAGTCTGTCTGTTGAAAACAGTCTTTGAGTTTGTCGAGTGCATCTTCAGGCCAGGCTGTGATGGTTTTTGAAGTGGGCTTGGCCCTACGTTTGAGGGGGGTGTAGGCTGGGGGGAGCAGGAGGGATGTATTTTCTTATATATTTTTTCCTTTCCTAGGCTATCTTCTTTCCCACAAGGTTATTAAACATTTATTCCCTTTGTGTCCAAATAAGTCGAGTTTCTTTATTTTCTATTTAAGTCACCAGACTTCCTTTTCCCCTTATCATACTCTTTGATCCTTTTTTTTAATCATACCCACATCAACCTCCTATTCCTTGTAAAAGCCACACCACATTTCTACATCTAGACTACTTTTCCTGCTGTGCTGAAGTTGCCCTGTGCTGTCTCCACTGGCACTAACGTTAGAGACAGCCACGACACACCGATGGTGCATGCTACCTAGCTGTTGCTAGCAGAGAGCAGGAACAGCGATCCACCTATCCATTTTGACGCACATAACCCTTTAAATTATTTGCACCTGCGTTGAAAGCAGTGCACGATTTAGAGATTATAAGATTAAGCATTGTAAATTCGAATAAACCAAACAAGGCATGACGTCCAACTCTGCCAGTGCCTATATACAAACACAGTTGGCTAGCTAAAATGAATAGTACAGTAACGCTGCTTGCATGTGGTAACAAGAGTACACAAGAGAGTGGTGTAGTAACAAATTGAAATGATAGCAAGTTCAACCTGCTTTTTTATATAGCCAGAACAACCAATCAGATATAAGTAAACTTTATTTCTATATGGTATGTTTATAAATGGCCAAATCGACAAGAAAAAAAAACAAAAAAAAAACATGTTCAGTTATTTTTTTATTTTCGAATGAAGCTGGGTCAGGTTGGTGGGTGCAGTCGGAGCATTTGGTGGGGTATTGCCCCTCCGTGCCCATGCCTAGATCTGGCCCCGATATAGTACATGTTACACAGCAAACAACAACACAGAACCACTGTGTATTACACTGGTGATTGTCTTGGCTGGCGATAGGAGTCCATGTCCTCCTCCCCCTACTCCTCACGGCCATATTTCAGTAGCGGTTTCATGACCAAGAGGTCCTCTCTGTCTCAGAAGTCATGCTTTTGTAGTCAATGTCCTTCTGTGCCATGAGCCCAAGCTTGTCAGCTGTCCACAGTCTCCTGAGGCGCTTGAACAAGGAACCTTTGCCTCTGGCTCGATAAATCCCTACAATAGAGAAATAAATCACAATTAGTAGACAGCTGTGTGCTGTTTCACAACTTCTTACAGTAAACAAATTGTCACCAACTGCTTGTAGACCAACGAGCATGACCTAACGAAGGCAGTACTTTTACTTTCCTAATGAACACACTCACTCACCCACTTCAGCTTACCCGCACATCCAGCTGATTATGGGCGGAAAGGGTTAAACATTAAAAAGCTAGAGTATACCCAGAGTCGGACGCTGCAATCACCCACAATTTGAAACCCAAGCCAGTTGGTTTGCCTTTCATGTACTGTTTAAACCCTGACCTGCCTTTTGACTTGACCATGCACTCATGTGACCCCATTTAAACCAATCATCGCGGCCCTTCATGGGTTACCGGTGAGTTTTAGAGTGGATTGTAAGATTTAACTGCTCGTATTTAAAGGCGTGAATGGTCAAGCCCCTGCCTATATCTGTGATATGCTAAGTCCCTATAAACCTGATTACTGCATGAGATCCTCCAGCAGGGCCCTTTTAATGGTTCCAACAACTCGACTCCACAGTAAAGGTGACCGGGCCTTTGCTCTTTGAGCTCCTAAGCTGCGGAACTTGCAGGCATTCTCCGTATCCTCTTTTAAATCTCTAAACAGTGGTAGCTTTAACAGGAAATTTTTGGAGGGGCACTGGGCCCACACACAGGGTACAAAACAAATGACAATTAGCCTATCAAGAAGGCTACACACCTCCCTCAACATAATAATAATAAGAACAATAATAACTTTATTTATGTAGGGCCTTTCAAAACAGGGTTTCCAGGTGCTTTACAATAAAAATAATAGTAAAATAATAGAATAATTAAGACACTGAAATCACACAGTAAAATCAGGTAATAAAAATAAACTAAACTAAAAGGCAGCAGTTAAGAGAAAGCTTTAAGATAAAAGTGAGTTTTAAGAAATTATTTAAAAGAGGAAACTGAGGTGGCCTGCTTGAGTTCATCAGGCAGGGAGTTCCAAAGCTAAGGGGCTCGAACAGCAAAGGCCCGGTCACCCTTACTGCAGATTTTGGATCTTGGAACTATTAAAAGGGCCCCCTACTTGAGGATCTCACGAGAGATGTCTAAGGCAGTGGTTCTGAACCTGTGGGTTGCTACGCGGGTCGCAAGATCATTTCTGGGGGTCGCCAGATAGTTGTGTGAAAAAAAACGTACAAAAAATATATATGTTTTTACATTCTACTTGATTTTATTGAGTGTGTGACAGAGGTTCTGTTAGCCGACAATAGCCGGCTTTTCAAAAGCCAAATAAAAGTCACCGGACAAATTATGTCCAAGTGAGAAAAAAAACGTTGCAAAATCATACATTTTAAAATAGCAAAGATGTCTCTATTTATTCCTGTTTCCATTGTGCCTCCTGAAAGGGGATTCTCTATTAAAACAAGACTGCAGCCAGATCACAGCTTCTGGATGGCAAAGTAACAAGGCAGAGGCGCATCGCCAGCAGCTCCAATGACTTGCAGCTTTGATTTTCAAAAGGCAACGGGCGGCTCACTTCAAGCATGTAAAGGCCCGGATGCAAGTGATTTCTAATTAAAATAGGGGCATATTGTGTCCAAAACCAACATTTCATTTTAAAAAGTAGCCTATATCTAGACTTTTGTGTGACTCAGCGCTAACAAATAGGCACCATCTTGTCTTCCTTCTGTCTCTCTTTCACTCACACTCGCGCGCACATAAAGTGTTTTTAAATAAATAGGGTAATGAACTACCTATTTAGCGACACACCGGCACCACTGAACGGACGCAACGCAGTTAATGACGACGGACGGTTAATTTATGAGTGGTTAAGTGGTAAATTTGAAGGTAGCCGGCAAATTTTCTTAACGGAAACACTGGTGTGTGAGTCAAAGTGCGCCTGCTCTTGAGTTTAGATTGGACACACACACAAACAAAATCATTTTGGCACACTGCGCCACAATTGCTTGTGGCCCATTAGTTAGTATAGGCTAGCTATAGCTAACTACTAGCTATCACATGGAACGACTATGGAGAGATGGCTTATAAGGGTTAGCAGACCTGCCAACTCTCACACAGAGAGTCACGCAAATGACCATCTCCACGCTCTCACACACCGCATATTTCTCACGCATTCACACATTTGCTTTTTCTTTGGGTTTGACAAATACGAGACAAACCAATCCAGAGCTACATCATTGATACCAACATCATTTTTCAGACGGTTGATTAAAACATCATGGTCCACTGTGTCAAAAGCTGAAGGTGGATTAAAATTTAGTAGGCCTACTGGCCTCAGTCAGCTGCAAGCAGTAAATAATTTGTGACATTGACCAGAGCACTCTCAGTACTGTGTAAAGCCTGGTTTATACTTCTGCAAAGCAGCACGTAAACAGCTCTGCGTAGCTTCGAAGCGCAGGGGTGTCTGGGAAAGCGTAGCTCACCGAGGCCCACCGACGTGTTGACGGGGAGTCCTCCCAAATTCTAAGAGCCCGTTGCGCGAAGCGTCTTCTCAGTGCGTCAAACAATCACTGACTGGTTGAGCAGGGTAGGAAGCCATAGATATTCGGTAATACATTTTGGCTGTGTCCACACAAATGAAAACGCAGATGGCACAATGAACGGAATGGAGAAGATAGGCTGATTTTCAATAGCCTTCGAATCATATTAGTGGTTTTCTATGCACATATAGGCTATATATGTTCCAACTGTTATCTGTATTGTTTGATAAACTGTATGTATGTGAATGTACAACACTTTGGTCAGCGCTGCTTGTTTAAAACGTGCTCTATAAAGTAACTTGATTTGATTTGATATAAGAAAATATGAAAAGCAGTGAGCAACCTTCCTCGTTGTTTATACTTTCGCGGGACATGAACGGGAGTTTCCGTGTCTGTGCTTCTTCGGTTTTTTGTACATTCTGGATTACTGAATGCGACACTGCCACCTAGTGGGCCCGTTAAACTTAGGTTGAAGTATGTAGGCAAACTACTGTGCGAACGGAAGCGGCAAATGAACGTTTACGTTCGCTAACGTGCTCACGGAGAAGTATAAACCAGGCTTAAGGCGCGGAAGCCAAATTGGAATTTCTTAAAGATTTGAATGTTATTCATTAAAGAAATTAGTTCAATGGCGACAACTTTTTTGAAAACCTTCGATAAAAATGGCAGTTTGGAGATCAAAATTGCTTAAAATTTACAGATCAGGAGAGGGCTTCTTTAAAAGAGGGTACACAATGGCATGTTTTAAAAAGAGGGGAAAATACCAGTAGAACATTGCAAAGCAATAACAACGGTAACATTTCCTCAGCGCTACAATATCGTCTTTATGAAACATAATTGACTAACAATGCAGCTCAGTTGAGAGACTTCTTTGATGTGCTATCACTGAGTTAGCCATTTTTGTTTATGGAACCAATGATGTTTGAATAACCGATTGATTTAACCTTCCCGCAGTGCAGGCTGGTAAAGACTGGAAAGTATATAGCCAAATGCTCAACAAATAATCCACATTTGAACTTGCCATGATATAACGCACCTTCGCTATCGAATGTATCAGATCGCTGCTCTGCCCCACACAGAGCACACACCGTATAGGCTGTTTTTTTCCAAGGGAAATTATTCCAAACAGCACTATGATTGGACAGTCAAATTTTTGATTTTGAACATGTTGATTTTACCATTAAATTGTTATTTCATATTAGATATGAGATGACATTGTGCCACAATGCTCAGATGTTATGAGCATCTTACACAACAGCGCCACCTGCATCAACTGATGCAATTTAATGTATTATGTAATATCCTATGTTCTGGGTTTTATTCTATTTTATTCAATCTGATTTAGTTTAATTTAATTTTAGGCAATTTATTTTTCATCTTAGCCAATGCATTTTTTTCAGTCAGGCAACTTTGCCTCACAGCAAGAAGGTCCTGGGTTCAATCCCCACCTGACCCAAGGGCCTTTCTGTGTGGAGTTTGCATGTTCTCCCCGTGTTCGCATGTTTTATTCTATTTTATTCAATCTGATTTAGTTTAATTTAATTTTAGGCAATTTATTTTTCATCTGATATTATTGTGTTGTACTTATATTGTAAGTGTTTCCAAGCTCAATACCCTGGGCATAAACACCTCCCTGTGCAACTGGATTCTGAACTTCCTGATGGGCTAACCCCAGATAGTGAGAATGGGTAACCTCACCTCCTCTGCTCTGACCCTGTACATTGGGGCCCCTCAGGGATGCGTACTCAGTCCTCTCTTGTACGCACTATTCACACATGACTGTGTGGCCACGCGCAGTGTCAATACTATACTGAAGTTTGCAGACAATACCACCATCCTGGGTATTATCTCCAACAACATTAAGACCATCTACAGAGAAGAAGTCAGCGTCTTGGCAACATGGTGCCAGGACAACAACTTCTCTCTCTCAACATCTGCAAGACTAAGGAGATGATTGTGGACTTAGTTTTTTTTTTAATTGCTTATACACTAAAAGTGATTCTTGAGGCACAATCACTGAAACCATTAACACTTGTAGCCAATGCATTTACCAGATGTGCCAAACGGAATGCGCATTCTCTGTTTCACACTCAGTTTGTAGTTTTATAACACACTTTTTGCAAAATTGTAAACACAACTCACTGTTTTACACTTAGTTTAAATTAGCAAAACTAGCAAAACTGTAAACATTGGTCTCTCCATTGCTACACTATTTTGCCAGTTGCCTTTCCAAATTGACACAAATGTGAAAAAAACGTTTACGTAAATAATGAGATCACTTACAAATCAGGAACTGTGTCAGGAACACAATACAGTAACATCTATGAAAAAACTTCATTGAAAACTGCCATGCCCTGCATACAGAAAAAGTAAAAGCCACAAGTGTTTTTCAGTTATACTATCAGTACGTAGTTGGTGCTCCATGTGCTTATTCAATTGATAGTTTGTATTGTGACGATTGTCTGTGGGTTATCTAGGGTGTGGGTGTGTCTGTGCTCGTGGCATGGTAATCAGGATAATGGGGAGCACCTGGGCTGCCATGGGCTATAAAAGCGCTCACCTCCTATACACCTGTTCTCTCTTTCTTACTCTTTGGTCCTGGCCGCATGCTTTGCTGTCTACCTGTACACCCTGCAACACCCCCGCACCAATTTTCACACACTCACCACACTACGCACTAATGACTCTGATATACAACCTTACGTATGTGGAGGAGGCTGGAAATTGGTAAATAAAACCATTTGTTAAACATTTACTGTGCGTGTGGCTCCATATTTGTTATGGCCCTGAGAGCCAGGCCATAAGTGTGTACTGTATTGATGCAAAAACAAATTGGAGGCTTGTCCGAAGCGTTGTGTAGTTTTACTTTGAGAATTGTTGCCGTTCATATAGCGTTTGGCTGCCGTTATGGGGGGTTGGTTGGCTTGGTTAAGAGACGGGACCGGTGGACACAGGCGAAGTATCGTTTTATGATGTGCGCTTGTATTTGTTGCTTTTTTGTTTTTGTTTGGAGATACAATTCCCTGCTAGGCGTAGTGTTGGGATACCAGTGGTTAGAGCATTTGCATGCAGGTTAGGCTTTCTTGACCCGTTGTTGAGCTGGTACTTCTTGAAGTTCTTAGTTTTATTTTTGTTCTGTAAGTTCTATGTTTGCACATGTATGAAATTAATTAAATATACCAATCTCTCTGATTATTCACAATGACAGCAGAGCTTAAACGAAGTGGATCGAGGGTGCTGCCAAATAGCGCTGCAAGTATGACAATCTTGCTGTAAATTCTTGTGCATTATAACTCTAACGTGCATTTGAACACACTAATTACCCAAATCATAATGTATAGGAATAAACGTGCGAAAATGTGAAGGCAGGATTGACACGACTCAAGATTGGACTAAGCTATTTACAGTAATTAGAATGTATGTATGATAATGCAATGCAATATATTCTATAACAGCTTTTTGTGTCTCCAAAACAAGATAAAGGACTAAATATTTACACACACGATGTGTGAGAGCGCGCTAAACGGTTGAAATTTCTTATGTTCACACCTCTAGTTTTAATAATTTTGGCCATAATCGAATTGGGCTTCGTTTGGGCTTGTTTTTGAAGGGGATGTTGCTTGTTTGTCTCGTAAGATCTGGCAACACTGCTACAGAGACGTAAAAGTCGCATGGATTCAGAATTGACTATACGAGAGATCAGTGTGTTTGTAAACAAAGGCCCTAGCTACACTTTCGGGTGGTATTAGTAACAATTTTGAGGGGAAAAAAAACAGACCTGAGTCACATAAGAGAAAAAAAATCGGATTTGGGCCACTTTTACATGCGGTGTGACCGTAGCCTAAGACTCACAGTTTTTCCCCCCAGGCCATGAGGCTTCTCAACCAGTAAAGATAATCAGAGTGATCCCACTATTGACCACCCCAATGTCATTCAATGAACATTACTCATTATTCATCTCTCAAGCACTCCTGCATTTCCTACTTGTAACTTATAACATTTAATGTTCTGACATACTCTATTGCCCATACCCCCTCCTTGCAGTCTCTGAAACTGCTGCTAGTATTTTATTGTCTTGTGTATTTTCCTTTTTTACGCTTTTTTATATTTTTTATATTCTTATTACTAAATATTATAAAATCTCATTATATTCTTATTTACTACAGAGATGTTTGGTGGCTTTCACTGTCCAGAAAGATCCTATATACTTTATTATCTGTTATTATTGACAAGCACCTTGTAACCTTGTTTTATATAAATGAAGTTTAATATTATTATATTATTATCTATAGCTAGATGTTGGTTAGGTTGAAACAGCTGCTGGCATTTTTGTTTGAGATGGCATAAGGTAATGTAACTTCTGAAGACTATCCTGGTTATCTTCGGTGGCAGGGTCTACAACATGCAGAGCTGCAAAGAGAGCCTTATAGCGGTCATGCGACATCAATCCCTTTTGCCTATGAGCGCTGAAGAGACTTTGTCCAGTGGCGTAGGGGAGAGCACACACTGCGGGATAAATACTTTTTTTATCAATTCTTTATTTTATCTATGTATACAGGGTATACATATATTGTGCTGTTGTTTTAAAATAAATACATTTTGCAGAATACATTTTGGGTGTCAAATACATTTTCAAAAAAGGTAGCCAATCACAGAAGCCTTGTGATTTTAAACTTTGACGCCAGCAGCTGTTAGCTTTCCTACCTGTGTTGTTTGGTCCATTTTAAACAACCCTGGAGCGTTTGCCCCAATAATACGGTTTGTTTGGGCTGGTGTGACTGCTCATTTGGACTCTGCTGCGGACCAACGTGCGCTTGAAAACGGGGGTCTCGGTCAACTTCCAAGTGAACTACGGTTCGGTTCACTTTAGGTGATAACATGATCCGAACCAACTATAGGAAGCGAACCAAAAAAATTGTGCGTTATGGGTTGAAGGTGGTCAGTTTTGCAAAACCTTTTCCCCCGCTTACCAAAGACAAATGTGCCATTTACTCATGTTTTCTAAATTGTATGCTTTGCTCACTGCTGACTTTCATTATAATCCCTCTGCGCATATTACTGTGCGACAAAACATCTGTCACTTGCCTGATGCCGCACAATGACCCAGAATGCCAAAAACTCTATGCTAGTAAGCGTTTCTGTCAATAACTTTACCTATGGATAACAACAGTGAATAATGTTACCGCCTCCTCTCCCTTTCTGCTGTGTCCTCTTTAATGGTTGCAGGATGGCAGGAAGGGGGAGCCCCTGCTAGGGAACACCTGGACATGTCCAGGTCCTAATTGTTTAAGTTGGCCCTTGCATTTCCCAAGGGTGTGTCTCTGCAAACTGAGCACCATACCATGTTGTTTGGTCTGTAATAAAGATTGTAACATTGAAACCCCGACTTGCCTCCCTCTTTGCCACTTTCAAACGAGCAGGTTGTGACAATATGGCCTGACAGTATGTTTAACAAAAAGGCTGGCTTGTTAGCCAGACATCTCATTAATTGTCCCCAAATTAATAACTTCTTTCACCTCAAATATGTGTGGTAGCCATAGAGATAGAACAGTGTACTGCGGATTTTCTGTCCACGATTTTCAGTCTCGACTGCCAGGCGTTTGTTTTAGTGGGGGCTTCTCAGAGGAGGCAATTGTTTTATAGAAATTAAACATCATAGTAATTGTTTTGTTCAGGTCATCTATAATATTATCAAAATAAAAGTGTAAAAATAAATAATTTATGCTATCAATTGTGTGTTTTATAGGATAAATATTTTAAATTATACAGTTATATATAGAAATATACACACACAATACCTGTTGTAACACATTTCAGATGGCCAGAGGCACTGCCTCTGTTGGTTTTTCCTATCTCCAATAGACTTCAGTACAAAATGAGAATGTTACAAACGCTCTTTTATTGGATGAAATGCAATTTTTTTTTTTCAGGGGAGGCTAGCATCCAGATGTGCATCCAGCCTGCGTGACATGACATGACAGCGTCATAACACAATGTTATGTTTCACGCATGCGCTTAATGAGTTAGTGGAGAGAGATATGGTTGAGAAAAGTCGAGTAGTGATAGATTGTCAATACAGCATTTAAATAATTAAATAAAATTGCCGAAGTTATTTCAATTTGAAAGGCACACAAATAAGAAACAATTTTACTAATTAAAAATTATTGTTAATTCCATCAGTGCCCACTGTGTCAAAAATGGCCATGGCCGAAAATGTGGTCGTTCAGTTGCTAACATCTTCTTTTGGTACTTGAGACTACATAGAGAATGTTTATATTAAAACCCAGGGTAGCTTAGCTTAGCTACTTGAATCCGAGCACCACCATCTATTACATGTTCGCTAGTTATCGGTTTGATTAGTTTTAGTTTCACTATGGCATTTATGTGCTTTGTTGATTTTGAGTGTCCTTTTACTGACCAATTCAGATTTGTGAAGTCAGCAAATTCGTGTCTTGTTCAAGTACTACCTGAAGTACAGAACAGTAAACAAGGCCAGCAATACAGGCGGTTTGTAATCGCTGGTGTCAGCCGCTCACTTTAAAGTTTTATGTCAGATTGTATTACGTTGCATTTCACTGTACTTTGGATAAAGGCGACCGCTAAATGTCTGCAATAATAATAATAATCATTGTAACTTTTTTCTTGCAAAGTTTTACAATTTTTTTTATACTATTTAAGTTATCAGTGTAGGCTACCCTGCTGCTTATTGGGGTTCAGCTTCTTATACAACACCTTCATCCACCACACCTCAGCCCCACCCCAAATCTGCATCCTCTGACTCAGAAGTCACCAGCTGCCACTGGTTTGTTTAGAATGTTTTACTTCGCCTAACAAAGTCCAGTGTAAACACTAACTGGACCAAATTAAAATGCAACAAAGTATCAACTTCACCCTTGAATTGGACCGAGTCTAACACACTAGCAGTGTGAAAGCGGCAGAGATGCTCACAAGTCTTTGAGCTCGAGTCCAAGTCACATCTTGATATTTATTTTAGAGATAAAATATTATAGAGATAGTCATTTTACATAAATTTGAAAAAATACTGTATAACTAGAAAATGCATTTCCATGAGCAAATGCGGATGTGATGCATTCAGGAATTGGACTGACCGCCTTACCGCAGCACTAGTGGACTGCGCTACAGACCCCGTTTGTCGACAGGGGTCTTTAAAATGTATCTTACGCGAGCGGCTCACCTACCCAGTTGTAAACATTTAGTGAGCGATTGTAAAGGACTGTTAGGCCCTGATCAGACAGGACGCGGTTTTGCAGGGAGAGGCATTTTTTTCCAGTTCTTTTATATAGGCAGTAAGCGTTTTGAGTGCTGCTTATGTGCGCTGTGCGCCTCGCTTTTTGTGCGCCCGCTGTACCTCGCTTTTTTGCAGGAGCGCTCTGAACGCGTCAAGCTGAAAAAACTTTAACTCAAGGCAGAAAAGCGCCCAACGTCATTTGCAGTTTTTCCCCATTGTCCAATCGGATGAATTGAGAGGCAAGACTTCCCTGGTGCTGACGACTAATGTTTACAACCGACTCCGCAACAAACATGGAGGAGAGACTGGTTGTTGCTATCCTGATACCCTGAGCTTTACGATTTCACTGATCGCAATATATAATTAAAAAACATCTGGCCTGGAGGCAAATTAGTGCGGCACTTTAGATGTTGGTTTACAAATAGCAAATGACTTCCATGTTCACTCTTAGACTGACAGCTTATTCAGTGGTTACCTAGAAATAGTATAAAAAAACGCGTCCAACTGCTTTTTTTTATTATCAACAAAAAAGAGCAGTGCTGTGCACCTTGCGTTTTTCATGCAGCAAAACACGTCCTGTCTGATCAGGGCCCTAGGCTTATTGTGCGTTTTTTCTGTTAAGAACTATTAGTAGCCTATTAGTATTCAAAAACACACCCAATTACTAACTGATAAATAGTTTCTAATTTTTAATTTTTTTCAATATACACAGGATAGGATGTTATAATATCCATTATGCCATACTCCAAGATGAGCAATTCAAAAGCCAATATTTTAGAATGGACTTGGGTTGAGAGCAGATATGTCATTGGGGTTTTCAAGTGGGCACCCTCCATCCCGGATGTTTCATTAATTTGAGCCCACGACACCTCCAGAAGGCTTAACGGTGAGCAATGACGTCTCAGAGCCACGCTCCTCTCTATCCGCTCTCGGCACGGCCAGATATTATAAAAGGTTTATTACACTGAGAGATATCCCTATACCTATCCCAATTACCTATTCCTGCAGGTGCTTTCTGACAATTCAGCAGGGATACTTATCACCTGGAAAAAATTAAATCTTTCCCTACTCTGTTCCTGCAGGCTTGGTATATGACGCTCTGCAGGAAAGACTTACCTTTTATACATTTGTTCTAAGATTAAACCACTTTTTATTGTTTTTCAACATGATGTTCTTTACTTTTGTGCCCATATAGGATTGTTCCTTTTCAGCCACAGCCACTGGCTACTTCTTTCTGCGATATCTGATATAGCTTTAATGGTCTGGCGCAATTCTTTGCTGCAGATCCCTAACTCCTTAAGTAGTTTGGATGTTTATCTCCACAAATCCACGGCGTCCAACTTCCACAGGACACACCTTTGTTCTCCAACCTCACTGTTCTGCCTCAGCTACTAATTCGCTATAGCGGAGTTTCATTCTTTCGTATGCCTTGTGCATTGCTTCTTCCCACGGGACTGTTGGCTCTATTAAATAAACAATTTGCTGTGTGTTGGACCAGAGTAATAAGGCTGGTCTTAAGTTGGTTGTTGCAATCTGGTGGGACTCAGTTGTTTCCCGACATCAGCAAGCATTTTCCAATCACAAGCTCACCTCAGTTGCCCTGAGCTTTGTTTTGGCCTATAACTCTTCCTTCCCGGAACTCCCTCCCTGACAAAGTGAATGTGGTGCATGTTGCCCTCTGCTCCAATGGGACAGTTAATGGGTATGCTCTATTGCTCTCGCAAAGTATTTTAGTACTTGATTGTGGCGCCAGGTATATCTTCCTTGGGTAAGGCTCGTCTTGCACCCAGATATTATGTGTTTGAGATTAGCCGTCCCCCCACAGAGGGGGCACGTTGGATCCTCACCCACCCATTGGCTAAGATTTGTAGGTGTGGGCAGTATGTCGTAGGTTGCCTTAACATTGAAGCTAATTCTTGTGGATTTCATTCCCCACAAGTCCTTCCAAGTAATTTTCCTCTGCTCTACACTTTCCCAGTTCATCCATCGCCCTTGTTTGGCTTGTGAGACAGTTTTAGCACTCCTTACTGCTTCCTCTTGCTTACGTATCTGTATCTATCACAAATTTTTGTTGTTCCAAAGGGATTGATTTTGACCATCTCTGTTTACTTGTGCAAAGTCCAAATCCTCCTCGTCCATGTTGTACTTGCCCTACTATTTCCGTATGTTTAAGGGCTGCTTTTGCCTGCAGCACTGCCTCTTTTAGATTCCATTTCCGTCCTGTTGCTAATGTGGGTGCCGCTTTTCTTACTATACTATCTCGGGATTCCGCAAATGTCATTTCTAATCTAGCTTTAATGCACTTAAATTCCTCTGTAAGCCCGGTAAGCGGCAGCTCCAGAGCACCTTTCCCATAGAGAGCCAGGTTACTAAGACACTGTGGTACCCCTAACCATTTCCTAGCATAACAGCTGACTCTTCTTTCTATTACGATTAAGAATCATTAGACCTTATTTTTTTTGTTTTGTTTATTGACATCTTCACTTCATAAAGGTTTATCAAGCCCTTAAATTAATTAAATAAACCTATGCCAATTTTGGCTGATCATCAATCTCCAAATGAATCCATTCCGCTTTCATTGCGTGACAATACCCAACTCTTAGCGGACGGAGAATTTTGCTGTCAGATAGCATTCTTTTAGCGAGTTTTATACGTAGAACGTTGTATTCTAATTGATCGGCGAATTTCATTATTGTCTACTTATTTTTTTTAAATGGGGAAGCAGAACCTATGTTTGTTGCGTCTTTATTGACACAACCAACTACTGTTATTTCTGTCAATAAATAATATTATATTTGTGAGGGATTTCATTTTAAAAGTAGGAGAGCTCTGTTACTATATAAAACAGCAGAGAATGTTACTGTCAGATAGCGTTTCATTTCGCGAGTTTAATATGTAGAGCGTTATATTCTAGAAGTGATCAGTGTCCCTGTCCAGTTATATTTTTAAAAAGGGGAAACATAACCTATGTTTGTTGCGTCTTTATTAACACAACCAACTACTGTTATTTCAATCAATAAATAATTTTATATTTGTGAGAGAAATTTCATTTTGAAATTAGGAGAGCTCTCTTACCAGGTTATATAAAACTGCGGAGAATGGATAGCGTTCCCCTGTCAACAAGAAAGAAAGCTCACACATCTGTCAAATTCATACTGCTGACATGTAAGTCTTGTGAATGTCAGCGTGATATCCCTACATTTGCCCATCATAACAGGGGGAACAAATCCTGACACAAGAGAGGGAGTCATTGATGCAGTTAACAACTGGTGTTCGGCGTAATGACCAAGACAGTCGGTATACAAATGTAACAACATGCAAATACGTAACATCAATGCTAGATGGCGGTCCATGACTGAAAAATTCTTCCCATTAATTTCAATAGGGGAAAAAAACTATAAAAAATTATAATAAAAAATATAACACGTGAACCGATCACTTAGCTACATGAAAGCGCACTAGAAGGCACTGGAATGGAATTGATAGGGTCAAAACTGTGGGCGTAGTTAAGGCACCAGAAACAGGCCTAATAATAAGAAGAATATGACTTTGCGATATCAAGGTGTGAGCGTCGTCACTGACGCATCACAGTATAATGATAGCAAGAATATGACTTTGCGATAAGATGTGAGCGTCACTGATGCATGACATAAGAGTGTGACCTTGCGATAACAAGATGTGAAATTCACTGACACATCACATAATTATGTGATGCGTCATTAATGACACACACATCTTGTTATCGCAAAGTCATATTCTTATTATTATTAGCCTATTTTTGCATGCACTTTTGTTAATGTCACTTGTTATAACGAGCATTGTCAGCATTGATTCTAGTGAAGTTTTACCATACTTTTGAACTTTTAGTTTTCTCCGCCATTGTCACTATAAGAGCAGGGTCTCTCTCTCTCGCTGTGTGTGTGTGTGTGTGTGTGTGTGTGTGTGTGTGTGTTGCACAGTGCTGCAGCGTATCATCAGCCTTTCCCCATCTTGTGAGAGAAAAAGCTGCATCCGCACTCATACACAAGATCTGAGAGAGATCTCTGTTCTCAATCAGGAATAGTGAAAATGCATCAGAGATGAATGTCTTAATCTCATTGCAAGTCTTTTGAGGATGGGGTCTAACAGCGGGTCTAACATCCGCTCTCTAATATAATGAGAACAGAATGAAATCCTTCTCACAAATATAATATTATTTGACAGACATAACATTGTCCGTTGGTTGTGTCAATAAAGACGCAACAAACATAGGTTCTGTGATGGTGATGAAATTCGCTAATCACTTCTAGAATACAGCGTTCTCAAGATCGCTAAAGAAGGTAGTTTTGAGCATTAGCGCTAACCATAGTATCATAAGGCCCTTTACAACCTCAGTAACTTTCCCCAGGAACTAGTGACTTTACCCGGTACTCTCTGTGTTCCAACCTTCTCTACTTTTCAAAGTATAGAAACCTTCAGGGTGGTGGTCGAGTACTAGCAGTAAATTTCTACCAATATTTCAATATTTTTTGTAATCGAGTCGTCAACATGGAAAACACAACATAATAACACTAGATATAGATAGATGTTTTTTTATTCACAATCAAGAAGGCAATCAAACAGAATGTATAGTACATAGGCGAGTGAGACTGAGGATCTGGGGATTGGGATTGTCATTTTGACAAACGTAATGTTCATCGCTGTGACAACAGGCTAAGCAGGGTAGTCCAGAAGTCCTTCTCCCCAGAAACGTTTTCCAGCTCCTCCTGGGGGATCCTGAGGCGTTCCCGGGCCAGATGAGATATATAATCTCGCCAGCGTGTTCTGGGTCTACCCCGGGGTCTCCTGCCAGTAGGGCATGCCCAGAAAACCTCCAAAGGAAGGCGCCCATGACGCATTCTAATCAGATGCCCGAACCACCTCATCTGGCTCCTTTCGACGCAAAGGCTACTCCAAGCTCCCTCCGGATGACCGAGCTCTTTACCCTATGCCTAAGGCTGAGCCCAGCCACCCTACGGAGGAAACTCAGTTCAGCCGCTTGTACTCGTGACCTTATTCTTTCGGTCACTACCCAAAGCTCGTGAACATAGGTGAGGTTCGGAACATAGACCGACTGGTATATTGCGAGCTTAGCCTTTCGGCTCAGCTCCTTCTTTACCACGACGGTCCAGTACAACACCCGCATTACTGCTGACGCTGCACCAATCCGCCTGTCAATCTCACACTCCATTTTTCCCTCACTCGTGAACAAGACCCCGAGGTACTTGAACTCCCTCGCTTGGGGCAGCAACTCACTCCCAACCCGGAGAGAGCACTCCACCGTTTTCGGCAAAGAACCATGTCCTCAGACTTGGAGGTGCTGACGCTCATCCCGACCACTTCACACTCGGCTGCAAACCGCTCCAGTATGTGCTGAAGGTCACAGTCTGAAGAAATCAACAGAATCACATCATCTGCAAAGAGCAGAGAAGCAATTCTGAGGCCCCCAAACTGGACACACTCCTCCCCCGGCTACGCCTTGAGATTCTAGCCATGAAAATCACAAACAGAACCGGTGACCAGGGGCAGCCCTGGCGGAGTCCCAACACCCACTGAAAACGTATCTGACTTTATGCTGAGCATACGGACACAGCTCTCACTCCAGCTATATAGGGACTGAATGGCTCATAGCAATGGCCCCAGAACCCCGTACTCCCGCAGTACACCCCACAGGACTCCCCGGGGGACACGGTCTTAGGCCTTCTCCAAGTCCACAAAACATTTGAGACTGGATGGACAAACTCTCATGAACCCCCCAACAGCCCCGCAAGGGTAAAGGGTTGGTCCACTGTTCCACGACCAGGACGAAATCCGCATTGCTCCTCCTAGATCCGAGGTTTGACAATCGGTCTGAGCCTCCTTTCCAGCACCCTAGCATAAGCTTTCCCAGGTAGGCTGAGAAATGTGATTCCCCGATAATTGGAGCACACACTCCGGTCCCCTTTTCTTAAAAATGGGAACCACCACCCCGGTCTGCCATTCCAAAGGTACGGTCCCTGACTTCCACGCGAGACTGAGGAGGCGTGTCAACCAAGACAGCCCAACAATGTCCAGAGCCTTCAACATCTCGGGGCGAATCTCATCCACACCCGGCGCCTTGCGGGATATGGGTGAGGCTTCCTCCGATTCTTCGAACTCTGCCCCCTCCACAGAGGACGTATTGGTGGGGTTATGGAGTTCCTCAAAGTGCTCCTTCCACCGCCCGACGATATCCCCAGTCCGGGTCAGCAGTTCTCCCCTGCTCAACAGAGCCTGGGCCAAGCCCTGCTTTCCCTTCTTGAGCTGTCTAACGGTTTGCCAGAACTTCCTTGAGGCCAAACGAAAGTCCTTCTCCATAGCCTCCCCAAACTCCTCTCACACCCGGGTTTTTGCTTCTTTGACTACCCGTCTGCTATTTCAGGAGACCCCTGGGCCAACAAAGCCTGAAAGCGGGTTCTTCAGCTGCTGCCACGACAGGCACCAACAACTTTCTGACCACAACTCCTAGCAGCCGCTTCCACAATGGAGGTTTTGAACATGGCCCACTCGGATTCAATGTTCCCAACCTCCCCCGGAATGCCTGAGAAGTTCCACTCCAGAGGTGGGAGTTAAAGACCTAACGGACAGGGGCCTCAGCCAGACATTCCTATTTCAACCACACTACACGTTTGGGTTACCGGGCCTGTCCGTCAGCCTCCCCCGCCATCTGATCCAACTCACCACCAGGTGGTGATCAGTTGACAGCTCAGCTCCTCTCTTTACCCGAGTGTCCAAGACATACGGCCGCAGGTCTGACGATACGACCACAAAGTCGATCATCGATCTGTGGCCTAGGGTGCTCTGGTACCAAGTACACTTATGAACCTCCCTATGCTCGAACATGGTGTTCGTTATAGACAATCCATGACTAGCACAGAAGTTCAGCAACAAAGCACCACTCAGGTTCAGATTGGGCTGGCCATTCCTCCCAGTCACCCCTCTCCAGGTTTCTCCATTGTCACCCACGTGAGCGTTGAAGTCCCCCAGCAGAACTATAGAGTCCCTAGATAGTACCCTTTCCAGGACCCCACCCAGCGACTCCGAGAAGGCCGGATACTCTGAACTGCCATTTGGTGCATAAGCACAAACAACAGTCAGAGCCTACCCCTCAGCGACTCGTAGTCGCATAGAGGCGACCCTCTCGTTCTCCGGGGAAAACTACAACACAGTGGCGCCCAGCCGGGTGCTTGTGAGAATCCCCACACCTGCCCGGCGCCTCTCACCATGGGCGACTCCAGAAAAGAAGAGTCCAGCCCCTCTCTAGGAGTTTGGTTCCAGACCCAGTGCCATGCATAGAGGTGAGCCCAGCTACTGTATATCTAGTTGGTACTGCTCCTCCTTTTTTCAGCCTTCTAAGAGGACCAAGTCTGAAGTGCGGATTTATTTTGGTTTTTATAAGAGTGCTGTTAGGCAAGGTGATAGCAGCATCTATACTGGCCTATATTTATCCTTGAAAGGTTGCAAGCCCACAGAACATTGACATAGCCATCAAGTTATGCCTTCACATGTAAAATGTTGGAATAAGCCTGCCTGTTTCAGTTGGCACCAATCAGAATCAATCCAGATCCCTCCACTTCCACTATCTACTTGTTAAATTTTTTAAGTCCCCGCCGCTACATGAAACAACATCGAGCTAGCAACATACACGAGGAAAATTGCAAGTTTCTGCGAAGATTTGGCTTGTGCAGTAGTGCAGGCCTACTTGGTTCTTTTAGTGGATGGTTGCATTTTGTTCAGATTAATCAGTGTAATTTTGTTTTGTTTTGTTTACATTTGTGCTGGTTGTAGTGTGTTTTGTGTTCAGCTATGAAAGTTTTGTTTCCCCCGCTTAAGGGATACTTATCACCAGTAAGCCGGTGTTGCTGGCAAGGAATTGTTTTTGTGGTTTCTAGGCTAACATGCTAGTTAGCTAACAGGCTAGCAGGCTAGCCTTAGACTTCACTACACTGTACAACGGTCTCGCACCGGACTGGCATGGCACCGGAGTGCCCCTTCTCTCAGCTGCTCAGCTTTGGTGGCTACAACACTCCGTACTACAGCAAATTTTGGATTTCTTCGCCGGCCCAGCTCAATCTGCAGAGTTTCCTGACGATTGTTGTTCCCTGGGTCGGAGCGGTTCATTTCCTCTGTCATGACGAAAAAGTGCATCTGCAGCCGACGCAGTTCCTAACATCTCCGCAGTGAGGATGCCTCAGACTCGATCCATTTTTTATCAGGCCTAAAAACGTTTCTATTTAAGAAAGCCTTCTGCTAAATTGTTTTAACATTCAAAAAGCTCCTCATCTATTTTAAAGAGCGTTCTCATCATGATGCCTGACATAATGTGTTTCTTGTTTTATACCCTTTACCCTTGTGATCTTGTGATGTTCATTGATGTCCTCTGCCTCAATTCTCATGTGTCTGTCCTGTTTATTGCATCCTAAATTGTATATTGTGCTGTTTTTACTGTATACGTCTTGTTCGGTGACCTTGGGTGTTGAGAAAGGCGCCTATAAATTAAATGTATTATTATTATTGTATATATTTACAAAGAATATGTTTAGAACATTTGTCTAACAAGGACATTATTGCATGTTTGCTCTCCTGCAAATGACAGTTTTGACAGTGATTGGTGTGGACAAAGTAGCCTACATTCTAGGGCTGAACGATTAATCGATTTCAAATCGAAAACGCGATTTGAGACCATGCAATTAACAAATCACAAAGGCTACGATTTATGTTAGCTCATCAAATCAGGGTTTAAACAGTCAATGCTTAAACAAACGCATGCCATCCTCGTGTGACCGTCATGCTCACCAATCGGAAGTACCATGCTGTTCATGTACCTGTCATGCTCACCAATCTGAAGTGGCCTAATGCGACTACGAAAACGCCCACCAACAACAAGGACAGGGAACCCAAGGAAAGAAAGGGTTGTCAATTTAGCGTCTTTCGTTACATTGAATGATTTTTCAGACCCTCCTACTGTCTTTATTTCTAAAAGGCGAATAGCGACACATCTAGTTACCCATTCAGACTATCAAGAAAAAAGTGAGAAATCTATCCAAATCTATTAAACAAATTTTATTCCCATGTATTCTGCTCAGAATAATCACAGATTAGAGCGGGCAGGTCTCTCTCCTTCGCTCACTCTCTTACACCGTGTGCAGGCAGCCCGTGTTTCAGGCAGGAGATCGTCAATAGAAAGGTCCTATTATTTTCTAGATTTGTTTTATTACTTTATTTAACTTACTTAACAGTGACAGCTTCTGAGATAATTGTTCTGTTTGATTGTTCTACGTCCTATGCCGTCGTAATGCTCCATCCCATGTTTTAAATATATTACACAGTGAATATTGAACTGAAGCTTTACTTTAAAAAGTATATCGCTAGTCAAATCGCAATTGTGATATCTGTCAGAAAAATCGTAATTAGATATCAGCCCTACTACATACGCCTATCGCATTCCAAATGGTCCTGGTCAATGGTCCTGGCTTTTTGCACGTCGCCACTGGGATTTTGACCACTCCTCTTTTGCAAAGATCTCCAGGTCCTTGAGGTTGGAAGGCTTCTTTGCCATCACTCTGGTCTTTAGTATCCTCCACAGATTCTCGATGAGATTCAGGTCTGGACTCTGGCTCGGCCACTCCAAAACGTTGATATTGTTTTCTGTTAACCATTTCTTGACCATTTTGGCTGTATGTTTCGGGTCATTGTCTTGTTGGAAGGTCCAGTGGTGCCCAAGGCCAAGTTTTTCTGCAGACTGCCTGTTTCCCTTCAGAATTTTCATGTGGTCCTCTTTTCTCATGATGCCGTTTACTTTTACAAGCTTGCCTGGCCCATTGGCTGAAAAGCACCCTCAAAACATTACACTCCCACCACCATGCTTGACTGTGGGGATGGTGTTCCTGGGGTTGAATGCTTCTCCTTTCTTTCGCCAAACTAAATCCACGTCCCTGTGTCCAAACAACTAAATTTTTGCCCTGTGCGAGCACAGAATTGTTGACCAAACGCTTTCTTCTTTGTCCAGTTGAGCTTTTATTAAGGCTAGGCGAGCTTTAGTGTCTTGGAGATATGGAGTCCTCCTTGGTCAGCATCGATGGAGGCCAGCCTTGTGCAGTGTTTGCTGGAGTGTTTGCTTTGAGATGTGGGAACCAGCAATGCTCAGATTCTTCAAGGTGGCCTTGGTGGTGATCCTTGGATTCTTTTTGTCCTCTTGCACAACCTTTCTTGCCAGCGCAGGAGTCACTTTTGGCTTCCTACCACACCCTTTGAGATTTTCACAGTGTGGAAGTCCTTGTACTTTTTGATGATGCTTTACACTGTGGCCACTGGCACTTGAAAACACTTGGATATGGCTTTGCAGCCTTTCCCCTTCTTGTGAGCAGCCACAATGTGCAAACGGAGGTCCTCACTGAGCTCTTTGGTTTTAGCCATGACTTGTAATTGAGTACAAACTGACTAGAGGAAAACTATGTCAAACTAAACAGCAATAAAACGGAACTCCTCTTAATTGGCACCAAACACACCCTAACTAAAATTGGCAATATCTCATCATCTCCATTGATGGTCTTACAGTCTCTCCCTTCCCTTTAGAACGCAATCTTGGTGTATTAATGGATTCCACTCTTTCGTTTAACTCTCATATCAATAATATGGTCAAAATATCCTTCTTCCATCTTGGAAACATTGCTAAAATCCGACCATCCTTTTCCCAGTGTGCAGATGCCAAACTCATTCACTCATTCATCTTCTACCGTCTTGATTACTGCAACTCACTACTTTTCGGCATCAGCGCAACCTCCCTCCATAACTCCAACTGGTTCAAAGCTCTGCTGCTCGTCTTCTCACCTCTACAAAATCTTCTGAGCACATAACCCCCGTACTCTTAATCTTCACTGGCTTCCGGTCAGCCAGCGCATCACCTATAAAATCCTTCTCCTCACCTACAAAGCTTTACACAATTTGGCCCCTCCCTACCTCACTGAACTGCTCCAACCTTACCATCGTACCCGGACACTACATTACTGCAGATAGGCAACTGGTCCTTCCACAAGCAAAACTGAAGCATTTTGGGGAGCGTGCATTTTCTAGGGCAGCACCTAAATTACGGAACTCTCTTCCTCCTCTAATTCGGAATTCCAACTCGCTACTAATCGTTCAAACCCACCTTAAAACCTATCTTTTCACCCTAGCATACCCTAGTTAACTCTGTTTAGAATCTGGTCCCTTTCTTTTACTGATACTATCCTTTTGCTTACTTATAGTTAGCACTGTTGTTGCTGTCTGTCTGTTATACTATTTCTGTCTAATTGTTTATTTTTTGTCGTGTTATCTATGTTGATGCTGTGAAGCAACTTTGTGTGTTAGAAAAGCGCTATATAAATAAAATGAATTATTATTATTATTAGAGAACAACTGCATCATTTGTGAGAACAACTGAGTTGATTAGAATGCTGTAGAACATGGTAGAAATTACCAGGACCATTTGGAATGGTATAGAAGCTTCCATTTCCTCAGAAAATTGCAACAATTTCAAGGGGTATGAATCATTTTGGATATGGCATTTTTGTTAAAATGTAAAGAAACAAAAATGTGAAATTTTAATTTATATCTCCAACACAATGTTTTTGTCACCTTCTTATGACATTTCCATCCAGAAAAAAAATATTAGTCCAATACAAATTCACTATTACAAAATATTTGGTATGAGTATGTATAATTTGGGGATTAACTGTTTATATGGAAGTTTTATACAACTGTATGGAACTGTATATAAGAAGTAAAACTTCTGTATAGCTAGTCATAGAACTTTGTTTAATCGTCAATGACATGACTATGAGTCTTAGATTTAGCCACTTTATGTATTGAATCTAATTTGACTAAAGTTGGAGGACCACAGCAACTTGTGTACGTGTCTTGGAAAAGCCCAGACTCAGTCTCGTAACTCTCATGCACAAAGTTGATCTGTTTTCTGACACAGCCATCAGTCTGATCTGATTTGGCACATATTAACTCTGGCAACTGCATGCTTGACATTGACTTGACCAATGTTCCGATCAATTCGACAGTCACACTAGTTGCTGAGATATCTATTTCATAAAGACGTTCTCCAAGAACTGCATACAGCTATTAAATCGTCCATGGTTTTAACAGGTCTAGTGAGCTCCTCCAGTGCTTTAGTATAGACAGGCTTCACCTCTAGGAGGACTTAAACTTGAAATGATTAAGTTGTGTTTGTCTTTTTTTATCAATAAAAGTTGTATCACAGACTCAACATACCTCTTTTATTGTTTTATGTGGCGTTTTCTCTTGCGGGGATTTAGCTATTTTAATGCCAGGACTCGCCTCCACACGTGCTGCAAATGTTCCACCAGAACATGTTCCCCTCCTAAACTATTTCGCTAGGGCACCATCGCTGCATCCTGGGTTTAGCGCCGCCAATGACGATTGCGATTGGTTTAAAGAAATACTATGTTTTCCCCCCTATTCCAGAATATTCATCCATGGTGCGTGACTTTTCTCCAGCGCTGGCACAGCGGAACAAAGTGTGGAGATATGTCTGGCATTGCGAGACTATGTATTCACATATGCTACTAGTATATTCACACATCATAGTTCCCATTCACTGTCTAGTGCCCGCAGAATATCATTTTATTACATTTATTTTATATGATACAATAAACGGTATATAGCCACAACCGGTTTTATGCAACTTATCTTATTTCTTCTTACTGACGTTCAGCAAAAATGGTTAGCGCTATATTCTAGCACTGCTCACCCCCGCCATTTAGGAATCTATACTCTAAACAACTTTCTTACATGATCGCCTTGTCCAGACTTTCCTGCAGCTTAGCCTTCTATCATGTGGCAAGGTCTCACCCTCAGACAGAAAGGAACTAGGTCACATCTCTACTCCCCACTGCGCTGTGTTTCACACTGTCGGACTGTATTCCACTATACAGGACAGGCACACTAGACAACTGTTGTTATAATCGTAGCATTGTGTTCTAATTTTAATGTCACCTGTACATTGCTTTGTTTATAATGGTTGTGTTGCTTTTGTATGCACATTTGATATGGTTTTAATTGGTTCCATATGTATGCAAACAAAAAGTGCATAGGGCTGCTAATTGTATTTATGTTTTTCTATATAAAGCGTGATGAGTGAGTGTGTGTATCTACTTTTAGAACATGTTTATCACATTTTAACAATACCGCAATAACATTGATCATCGTGATTTTTGTTGTCATAATCGTGATATGAAATGTAATTTTCAAATTGTAAATTAAGTCATATTGTAATTGTAAGTATTAGTAATGAGAGTTTTTGAAAATACATATGCAATCATACATACCTAGTTGATGGTCTCATCTAGGGATAAGGTCCCCTCTTCCTCCTGTTATTCATGCAGTAGTTCCTCATCCAGTTGATCTTCTTCCTGAGCGGTCATGTCACCATGGCCAATCTCCTCTGCTATGAGCCTCAGCAGAGGTCTGGAGCAAGCTGTCATAATCTCTGTCCATGTAAAAAATGTAAATGATATAAGATAGTAGTGCGTACTTCACAAAATACACACTGAAATAAATTGTCAAATCAGCCAAATTCTCTTCCAGACTTCCAGTCTTTTATCAACTTTTTTGTGAACAAGCAACAACCTAGCTAGCTTTTCTTGATAATCAATATTCTGACAGGATTTTCCAACCTGATATAAATATAAATAATAAATATTTATTGAGTGATGATCTGGTAACATGAACGGCCAGCTAGAGTTGCCAAGCCTGTCGTAAGCGTTCTGCTCTCCCTCACTCCAATTTAATTTTGTAAATGTTAAGTAGCTACCTCTGTCAGGATTATGTTACAATAAACCAATTCAGGTGACAAATAGACAAAAAATAAACACGCAAAAATAATTTACACACAAAATCCAGTCATAAAGTCAAATGGGATATCTAGCTGCTGACGAGCTTGACAACTCTTGCTCACGACATTCAACAAACAGTTTTACACAATATTTACCACCATCATTTTGTTTTTCAAGTTATATAATTGATCAAACATGAAATTTAACAGGTCTTACCTCAAAAATTTGCCTCAGATTTCACTTCCAAGAGTCAAATACGACACTTTCCTGGGTTAACTCTTGGCTCCGCTGTGGCAATTTGTTTTTTGGGCGGTCCATTAAATCCCATTAAATATTTGCGCTAGTAACCCCATAACCAACCGGCCTTACATATATGGTTAGCCAGATTTGTAAATTGTATCAGGCAGTTTTCAGAATAAAAGTATGTAGAAGCTAGGGATGGGCACGATTATTTGAATATTAGATTATTCCATATGATGTGAGTATTCGAATATAGCTGCAGTTATTTATTTATGTTTTTGCCTAAAGTTATTTCAATATTATTCATAAGCGATTTTGACTACATGATGTTTACAACTTGTACACTAATGCCATTGAAATATGTAAAAAGTAGAAAGAAAAAGCACAATTTCAATGCATTAGATACATTTCCCTGTTTTTCACATAAAGTAATTTAAACTTGCAGGCAGCGCGCCAACTGAAGGCACGAGAGCGCTCTATGCTAGTGCGCTGGATCACCGATACAAACACATGCGCTTTACAGCGCCGACTCTCCGCTCAGAGATCAAAGAAAATCTGTCCAAATGTGTCAGAGTAAGAAATGTTCAGAAATTGGAAAAGGAATATGTTTATTTGCGAAGTCAAGATCACGGAAGCCCTTCAGGCTACATTACAAGTGCGCTATAGTGCCCAAAAAATAATAATTATAAATATATATATATATATATATATATATATATTTTTTCTTGTAATCTTTTTATTTCGGTTAACCGATTAACAGAAATATTTTTGATCGAATATTCGAATAACGATATGGCCTAAAATGCCCATCCCTAGTAGTAGCCACAAACAGATCGTTAGGTAGAAGCTTAACGAAGTGCAGTATACAAGACACATATTGGGAGACGGCATTAACCACCACTGGGGTGGCAGCCACAAAAAAGGTCGTTAGGTAGAGGCTTAACAAAGCAACAGGTAGCTCATGGCCCTGTGCCAAGTGTGAATTATGCAAGATGTGCACTGGGTGAAGTAATTAACCTTCGTCGTGGTAGTAGCCACAAAAAGAAAGCCAGAAAGCCAATTTTGTGTCTGATATGTATCTTTGTGGACATAAATATGCCTATAAATAAAACATACCTCCGCCCCCAGCTAAAACCGCCTGGGATCAAATTGACCCATAAGAACACCGATGTATACATGTGTACAGGACATTGACAACATATCATCATGTAAATTTGATGTATAACCAGACGTCCCCATTCAATTAGGAAAAGCATTAATTAAATATTAACCAAAAAAAAAAAAATTTGTAATAACCAATAATTTCTTTAGGAACGTCAAACATCCATCTATCCATCCATTTTCCACCGCTTATCCGGGGCCGGGTCGCGGTGGCAGCAGGCTAAGAAGGGTAGTCCAGACGTCCCTATCCCCAGCAACGCTTTCCAGCTCCTCCTGGTGGATCCCGAGGCGTTCCCAGGCCAGACGAGATATATAATCTTGCCAGCGTGTTCTGGGTCTACCCTGGGGTCTCCTACCAGGAGGGCATGCCCGGAAAACCTCCAACGGGAGGCGCCCAGGAGGGATCCTATTCAGATGCCCGAACCACCTCATCTGGCTCCTTCGACGCGAAGGAGCAGCGGCTCTACTCCGAGCTCCCTCCGGATGACCGAGCTCTTTACCCTATCCCTGAGGCTGAGCCCAACCACCCTACGGAGGAAACACATTTCAGCTGCTTGTACTCGTGACCTTATTCTTTCGGTCACTACCCAAAGCTCATGACCATAGCTGAGGGCTGTAATGTAAACCGACTGGTAAATCGCGAGCTTCGTCTTTCGGCTCAGCTCCTTCTTCACCACGATGGTCCGGTACAACGCCCGCATTACTGCTGATGCTGCACCAATCCGCCTGTCAATCTCACGCTCCATTTTTCCCTCACTCGTGAAAAAGATCCCGAGATACTTCAACTCCCTCACTTGGGGCAGCAACTCACTCCCAACCCGGAGAGAGCACTCCACCGTTTTCCGGCAGAGAACCATGGCCTCAGACTTGGAGGTGCTGACTCTCATCCTGACCACTTCACACTCAGCTGCAAACCGCTCCAGTGCATGCTGAAGGTCACAGTCTGAAGAAGCCAACAGAGCCACATCATTTGCAAAGAGCGGAGAAGCAATTCTGAGGTCCCCAAACTGGACACACTCCTCCCCCCGGCTACGCCTTGAGATTCTATCCATGAAAATCACAAACAGAACCGGTGACAAGGGGCAGCCCTGGCGGAGTCCAACACCCACTGAAAACGCATTTGACTTTGTGAACAGTATACGGACACAACTCTCACTCCGGTTATATAGGGACCGAATGGCTCGTAGCAACGGCCTCGGTACCCCATACTCCCGCAGTATCCCCCACAGGACGTCAAACATTGAATTTCAAATTGAATTTGACCCCTAAAGATTATAGGAGGGTTAAATCGAGTTTGATGTTAGATTAGCAATTAACATGAATATTTGGTAACTTAAGTCTCATTTTGGGAAAGTCCAGCAAAGTCATTTAAAGATTTGAGGTTGTATGTCCAGTTTTCTAGCTTGACCTTCCTTCACAAACAAAATACACTATGAAGTTATGGAAAAAGCATTTGCTAATTATGCATAAACATTGTACTTCTCCACCAATCCTGATATGGCTGTCTCCTAGACACATGCCTATAGCTCATCCAAACAGAGTATTGTGTCACTGCCCCTGGTTTATTTATCTATTCATCCATCAATTATCTCTCACTACATCACCACAACCCCTCCTTCTCTCAATACACGTGTATCCCTCTATGATCTGCCTTCTCTTTACCCCTCTGTTTCAATCCATCATCATCAATTACTGTCCCAGCCTGCACAACCATTCATTCATTGACTCTGCCACGCCCCTGCTTCACTCTGCATGTCTGTAACTGCGACATTGGGATCCGGGAGCTCCTTGCGGTGAAGTTGGCCTTGGAGGAGTGGCGACACTGGCTCGAGGGGACTGAGCTTCCTTTTCTTGTATGGACTGATCACAAGAACCTGGAATACATTCGCACAGCCAAGCGACTCAACTCCAGGCAAGCCAGATAGTCACTTTTCTTTACACGGTTTAACTTCACCCTCTCCTATCGTCCTGGTTCCCGCAATGTCAAGCCTGATGCCCTTTCCAGACGTTGGATGAAGGGTCCTGCTCCGGGGTCCGACCCCATCCTCCCTGCGCCATGCCTAGTTGCTGCGGTTTCCTGGGAGATTGAGGAGAGAGTGAGGGCCGCCTTGGAGGACCAGCTCGGCCCCAGCACCTGTCCCCATGGCTGCCTGTTTGTTTCCCAAACTCTGAGGAGAGACGTCCTCAGGTGGGCCCATGACTCCCACCTCTCCTGTCACCCCGGCATCCAGAGGACGAAGGACGCTGTCCAACGGCAGTTCTGGTGGGCCACGTTGGAGGAGGACACCAGGGGTTACGTCAATGCCTGCCCGGTTTGTAACCGACACAAGCCGTCGCATCAAGCTCCTGCCGGACTCCTGCAACCTCTGCCTGTGCCTCATCGCCCATGGTCCCACATCTCACTGGACTTTGTCACTGGTCTGCCATCGTCAGACAGCAACACCACCATCTTGACGGTGGTAGATCGGTTCAGTAAGATGGCACATTTCATCCCTCTCCCGAAGCTGCCATCTGCCAAGGAGACTGTCAGGGTCATCCTCCAACACGTGTTCCGGCTCCATGGTTTACCGGTTGATGTGGTCTCCGATCGAGGTCCCCAGTTTGCGTCCATTTTCTGGAAAGAGTTCTGCAAGATGCTGGGGGCTAAAGTCAGCTTGTCCTCTGGCTTTCATCCCCAGACAAATGGCCAAACGGAGAGGAAGAACCAGGAGATGGAGACGGCCCTGCGGTGCATGGTTTCTCAGAACCCCTCCTCCTGGTCTCGTCAGCTCTTGTGGGTGGAGTACGCCCACAACACGCTGCTCAGCTCGGCTACTGGTCTTTCCCCCTTTCAATGTGCTTATGGTTTTCAACCTCCTCTCTTCCCTGTCCAGGAGGAGGAGGTATCCTGCCCGTCTGTCCAGTCCTTCATCCGCCGATGCTGTCGTACCTGGGCCCGAGCACGGGTTTCCCTGCTGCGTGCTGCTGACCGCTACTCTGCCGCAGCCAACAGACATCGCACCCCAGCTCCCACCTACAAGGTCGGCCAGAAGGTAAGGCTGTCCACCAGAGACCTTCCTCTTCGGGTGGAGTCCAAGAAGCTGGCACCCAGGTTCATTGGTCCCTTCGAAATCGAGAGGATCATCAACCCCGCTGCGGTGAGACTGCGACCTCCCCGGTCCATGAGGGTCCATCCCACTTTTCATGTCTCCAAGGTGAAACCGGTCCGGGAGAGTCCTTTGGTGTCTGCAGCTCCACCGCCACCACCCCCACACTTCATTGATGGGGGCCCGGTCTACAGGGTTCGTCGCCTGCTGCAGTCCCGCCGCAGAGGGAGGGGCCTCCAGTATCTTGTTGACGGTGAGGGATACGTTCCGGAGGAGAGGTCGTGGATCCCTGCTCGGAACGTCGTCGACTCCCGGCTCATTGAGACCTTCCACTGTAGACATCCCGATCAACCGGTGAAGTCCGGTACCGGTGGAACCGGTACTTCCAGAAAGGCACCCCGGGCGATCTCGCCCTTCCCCGCTCCGGAGTCTCCGGAGGAACAAGGCTCGTCATCGTCGGAGAAGGACCTCAGTCCCGGGCGTACTAGCGCTGGAGTTCTTGAGGAGCCATCCTCAGACGAGTTCTTGAGGAGCCATCCTCAGACGAGCAGGGTTCCCTTCGTCCGCCCTCCTCCTCATGCTTGGAGGACGGGATGGATTGGAACGGAGTCTCTGAGGAACACTAGTCCGGACCCCCTCCTCCTGCCCGGTTTCTGTTGCCGCTTTTGGGACGTCGGGGGCCGTCCCTTGGGGGGGGGGGGGGGTTCTGTCACAGCCTGCACCACCAGTTACAGGTCATTCATTGACTCTGCCACGCCCCTGCTTCACTCTGCACCGCTGCAATCAGGACAATCACACACACCTGCTGCTTACCTGCACACACATCTGATTGTCATTGAGTCTGCCACTATTTAGTGTTCAGTTTTCCACACACTCACTGCCAGATTGTTCTTTGCTGTTCTCATGCCAGACTTTCCCGCATTCACTGTTTGGATCTCCCGTTGCCGACTCAGCCCGAATTGGACTTTTCTTCCTCACCTGTTCCCCGGTAAACTACCTAGCCTTCTGAATCTGACTGAGATTTTGCCCTGCGTTTTTTATTGTCTGTCTGTGGCTTTTTGGCCATTGTCCTGTGGTGGGAATAAAAGGATATTACAAACTAATCCTGGGAGTTGTGTGTTGCATCTGGGTCCACCTTCGGTTCGTTACATTTACGACTCTAAATAAGCCGATGCTTTGACAGAGCTAGTTCAGGCAGGCAACTCGGGCAGTTCAGGCAGTATTTATCCACGTCACGCCAATCAACCAGTTGCATATGCTCAATAGTAGAGGTCTTAAACCACAGTTCTAAAAATAACACCAGTGCTCCCTGCTGAACAACACTGGCTCCTACAGCTGCTGCTTACACATTATGCTCCTGCTTGCTGCTTTGCACCCATCTCCACCTCAGCCTCCACCTATAGTTCGTGTCTGTTGTTCAGTATATTTCAGGGGGATTCTGCAGATATCTGCCTCCTACCCCTAGTTTCACTGAGCGTTGAACCTGACCTTGGGCGGAAAAGTCATTCAGAACAGCAGACCCTTGTCGCAAACTCTCCATGTATTACTTGCAATAAACTGTTAAACATACATACGTTGTCCTGACTGAACTGTATTTCCGGAAAGAAATCTTGATTTGCATTTAGACAAAATGTATATTTATTAGTTTTTAGCTCTTGTGCCAAATTAATTGACCGTTCATTAGTACGAGACAGTTTATATTCCAAGGAATAAGACAGCTTGCAAATGTAGAACTTATTGGTGTGTATGTATATTATATTATATAATTAATAATATTATATTTGTGTTGTTCAAATAGCCGTAATGAAGGTAGGCTGTACTCACTAGGTCGTGGTTGGTTGAGTTGGAGTCGTCCTCGGGGAATGGTTTAGACACACCCAGAGCAACACAGTTAGCAAAGATTGCTAACAGTATAAAGATGTCAAAGGGTCTGGTTGAAGCAGGTCAAGGACACAAAAAAACACATGATACCTTAAATGTGATTGGCGCTGCCTTGTACGATCACGCAGTAGTGTTGTAAAAACGCCTTGCTGTTTAGATGTGTGATGTAATATTAACGCACCACAAACGTTTTAGCATGTCAATTTCATTTTTCGATACACATCTAAACTGTGCATATACCATTGTTAAGAATGTAAGTAGTTTTTCCAAAGATATAAATAGCAATATGATTATTTGATGTTAATCATACTTTACACTAATTTTAACAAAAATATTCTTCGACCAACCCAATTTTACTAAAGAACAGCATTCTTATTAACTTCACTTTGTACACAAGATGCAGAAAAATTTAGTGTATAACATTTTCAGTTCTGTGGAGAACTGTAAACAGATTAGACATCTGCGTAGTTAAGCAGAGAAGGGGTTTCTGGGAAAGCGTAGCTCAGACGCGGAAACGGGGAGTCCTGCGCTTTAAACTAGAAAATGCATTTCCCTGAGCAAATGCGGATGTCATGCATCCACTGATTGGACTCACTGGCTTCGCTGACAGAACCTGCACCAAAGCGAAGTGTACTACAGTGGTTTTTAAAATGTGTCTTGGGTGAGCGGCTCACCTACCCAGTTGTAACATTTAGTGAGTTTTTGTAAAGGAGAATTAGGCTTTGTGTGTGTTTTTCCTGTGAAGAACTATTAGTAGCCTATTATTATAAAAAAATACACCAAGAGAATGTCACTGTCAGATAGCGTTCCCTCTGCGAGTTTTGTCTGTAGAACGTTGTATTCTATAAGTGATCGTCGTCTAGTTATATTTTTTAACTGGAGAAACAACCTATGTTTGTTGCATCTTTATTGGCACAACCAACTACTGTTATTTCTGTCAATAAATAATATTATATTTGTGAGGTAGATTTAATTTTAAAAGTAGTAGAGCTCTGTTACTAGGCTCTATAAGACAGTGGATGGATAGCGTTCCCGAAAGTGAAGTTTCCGCATCTGTCAAATTCATTCTGTTGAAATGTTTCCCCAAAACCTGTAAGTCCTGAGATTTTCAGCCTGCTATCCCCACATTTGCCCATCATAACAGCGGCAACACACAAGAGACGGAAGACACAAGAGAACTGGTGTTTGGCATAATGGCCAAGACAGTGGGTATGCAAACGTAACAACATGCAAATACATAACATCAACGTAAGATGGCGGTACATGACCGTGAAACAACTCTTACCATTCATTTCAATAGGGGCAAAAACTGATTTAAAATAATAATTAAAAATACAACACGTAAACTGATCACTTTTCTACATGTAAGCGCACTAGAAGGCAATACCCAAGACCTGTCGGCACTGGGATGGAATCAATAGGGCCAAAACCGCGGGCGTAGTTAAGGTGCCAAAAACAGGCCTAATGCACTAGAAATGTATTTCCACAAGAAAATGTGGATGTGATTGTGCTTCTGCCATCAGCGACCAGGCAGTGCAGTGGCCAGCCCCCAGAAATAGCCGCTGCAGCACTACTACATCCTTATGTGTTGCTGGTGGACAGCACTGTACTGAACACCAGTGTAAACGGCCATTCAAAACACTAATATATTATCTACCACAATGAACTCATACCACTGTTTGTTGATGGTTAACTCCCACTATGTCTGGTTAAGCAAGGTAGCGTGATGTGTCCCAACCTAATGCTGTTTTGCAGTATTACCAGTAAGCTATCATTATATTAATCTTTTTTTTTTTTTACTTTTAAGTGACATGGTTAGCATGTTTAAAGATCAGTGTATCTTGCAAGCACATGGTGCTCTGTCATGGCTGACAAGGCTGGGGAAGGTTGCAACAAGCCAAGTAGCCATATCAAAACAGACTGCACTACATTATTTACGTAATTAACATAAACAAATCATTGTGGGGTACACAAAATGATAGTTCACCCAAATAAACATTTGAATGGCTTTGTTCAACTTACACTAGTCATTGAATTGCAAGGAAGGCATACATTCTATGCATCAACAAACAATACTCAATAACTGTTATTTGATAAATATTACTAAATAAATTCAATATTACTATACTATTATTGTAAAACGTTACAGATTTTCTGAAAACTATGCTCATTGAGACAAAAAGCTAAAGTTAACTAGAAATGCATTTCCACAAGAAAATGCGTATGTGATTGCGTTCCCACCATCAGCGACCAAGCAGTGCGGGTCGCCAGCCCCCTAAAATAACCGCTGCAGCATTACTACATCCTTGTGTGTTTGTGGACAGCGCCGAACAGAACACAAGTGTAAACGCCCACTTGGGCCAGCTGCAACATCTGACTTCTTCCATTCATATAAATATTGTGAACTATATGTCATATGTAGTCATCTTTAAATTGTATGGGTAATTAGAAGACCGATATAAGTTTAATATATACAAGTTTGGCTGGTCTATGTCAATTAGTCTCTGAGTAACAGAGAGATGCAAAAAGTGTTGCAACCGCCCCCAGTCTCCCCTACGTCCTCGCATTAGCTCAACCTTTGTTTTAAGGCTTCTGGCGATCGTATCACAAGTGGACAGCGATGCAGACATTAAATCAGCAGTAGTCTACTGTCTTCAGTGTAAATACTTGTTCAATACTGATTAATTTACCATTTAAAAACATTTTAAATAATCTTAATGAAACTGTGCTGCCGCCAGTTTAAATAGTCTATGCAATATCAGCCAGTCTGTTAATTTGACTTTGTATTGTTGTATTTGGTCGTTTCAATCGCGCAACGGTAACAAATAAAGGAGTTAGTTTTGCAGCAAGTAATTATTTATGGTACCTTTAGGTTGTATAATAGTTAGTTACACAAACATCAGGTAGCTAACGTCCACTTGGTGTTAGTAACGTAAGCAGTATAATCATGGCATAATTAATTCACTGTTTATGGACTCACAGTAGTTCTGGCTAAGCATGGTAGCGTGAGGTGTCCTAACCTAATGCTCTTTTGCATTATTACCTTAAGCTATCACTTATGGTGGCTTAATACTAAATTAGCATGACGCAATCATATATTGTTATCGTAAAGTTTTATTATTTTTGTTGTCACGGTTTTTGGCGCCTTAACTACGGTCACAATTTTGAGCATTTCCCTTCCATTACAAAATGTCCGTTTGAATGCCACGGAGTGCGCTTGTACACAGCTAATTAATCTGTCCACTAGTCATTTTTTTGTTGTATTTTTTACATGTTTAATTTGCCCATAGACAATGAATGGAGAAAAAGATTATGCCCTCTGGTGGACTTCGAATGAAGGATCAATACGCTCCCGTCCGAGTGAGTGTAGCGTGGACTCGCAATAGCTTTACATGTCAAACGAAGTTTATCGTAATTCACCAGATTCCACCGGCACTTGGCATAAACCCACAACATTGTAAGACACCGCGTACTGAATGTGAGTTAAGTTACTGTATATTTGTTTAGCGTTCAAAATAATTCTGGTGCCTTGAATTGGAAAGCAACGTGAATGAAAGTTAGCTAGCCTAAAGTGTGAGTTGCTAACTATGCCCATCTCAAAGGCACCATTTAGTTTATGTCTAGCGTGCTGCAAAACAAAGTTCTTTATTTGTTTAATGTAACCGGCGTAGCAGGATTGAAACGTCCAAATCCAACATTACAAAAAATCATTGTCAAAATGAAGATACTGCATGGTGAATAACACGGCAAACTGGTAAGCAGCAGTTTCATAAAAAAATAAATATGAAAATGGTACAACGAGTAGACTATTAAACAAGCGTTTACACTGAAGACAGTAGACCACTAATGATTTAATATCGCAGAGCTTTACAGTGCGACAGTTTTGATCGCATGCTGCTTAAAACAATTAGTTGCGATTCGAAGAGATACAGAGCATCCGGAAATACCCCGG
>JAPMUY010007870.1:0-61353 GCA_026901105.3 Galaxias olidus | reverse complement strand
ACATGTACTGTCTTCCTGTTTCCCCTTTGGGATATACAGCTACAAAGGATACATCTAACCATCGTTGAAAAACCGCTGGATGAAGGCTGTATTTATTTTCATTCTCTTAGTAACCCATATGATATAGGATATGATTGAAAAATTAATCTTACCACGTCTGGAAGATGAACTGCCAGGAAATGAACCTAAGGGTGATCGGGAACGAAAAGTGGAGCGTCTTCTATCAATTCCATGGCGTGATTGGTGACTTGAAGAGATTGAACGTTCCCTTGTAGAGCTGGTCTGGCCTGTAACACCAACATGGCACGTGTGAGATAGGAAGACAGGTTAATGCTTAAATTGGCAGCACAGCTTATAGGGAAATAGGTGTATGTATTGTACTGTACATGTACTGTCTTCCCGTTTCCCCTTTGGGATACACAGCCAGAAAGTATACATCTTACCATGTCTGGAAGTTGACTGTCCTGCACGTGCACCAGAGGATAAGAGAGGAGGAGTGGATTGACTTCTATCACTTGCATGGCATGATTGGTGACTGGAAGAGATTGAACGCTCCCTTATAGAGCTGGTCTGCCCTGTAACATAAATATGACACTTACGTTTACCAACAGTTTATTTCAGCTTAGACCAATTTTAAAGAACACTGACAAACTTTTTATTTTGTGGCATCTACTGATAATTGTGGCAGCATGCCACAGATGAGCCTATTAACGGTAAATACTGTAATTGAAAATAAAATAAATATTCAATAATACATAACTCCTCGTGTGATATGGCTAATCCCATCAGAATAGTGCAATGATTGTTCCACAACATATTTTACCATGTCTAGCAGGAACTTCACATTCAGAGTTCTCTGAGGATGAATCTCGTAGCCGTCTACTCCAGGCCAACTGGTCATTATAATCTGTGGATGATTCTGCAATCAAAACACAATATATTAAACTTACCATGTTCAATGTTACACTACAATATGGTCTAGCCCACTAGACTTACCTTTAGGGGTGGTTTGTACAAGGGAAGCTGGGGCATTGTTCTTCAGGACTTCAGGAGGCTTTGGAAATGCCTGCAGACCTGTATTCTAATCTAAACATAAAACATTCAAAAGAGTTTTCATGCGTCACTCTACACAATATTTTGTGACAAACTGGTTATTTGCAATAGAAGAATCTGATTTCACATAGGTTTAATGTCTAGCAGGAACTTCACATTCAAAGTTCTCTGAGGATGAATCTCGTAGCCGTTTACTCCAGGCCAACTGGTCATTATGATCTGTGGATGATTCTGCAATCAAAACACAATATATTAAACTTACCATGTTCAATGTTACACTACAATATGGTCTAGCCCACTAGACTTACCTTTAGGGGTGGTTTGTACAAGGGAAGCTAGGGCATTGTTCTTCAGGACTTCAGGAGGCTTTGGAAATGCCTGCAGACATGTATTCTTATCTTAACATAAAACATTCAAAAGAGCTTTCATGCAACACTCTACACAATATTTTGTGACAAACTGGTTATTTGCAATAGAAGAATCTGATTTCACATAGGTTTAAGGAATGTATTCCCACTCACTCATCTTCTTCTTCTTAATTATTGAGACATCATCTTCTGACAGAAAATGTCCTGAAATTGTTACATAAATTAGCCTACTTTTTCATGTAAAACAATGTATAAAATATTCTAAAATGCAAACATTCATGCACTTACCTTCAATATAATCATCATATCTCCTCTTTTTCACAAGTCTCTTCCTGTTTTCTTCCGGCACGATGGTGGTACTCTCCTGGTCAGTTTGGGCCGATGACGTGTAAGCATAATCCTCACAAGCTTTCTCATTTTCTAGAAAAGAGGTCACCAAGTTAAACATTAATACAAAGTAACCTATGATTCCCCAAACCAAATATACAGTGCATCCGCAAAGTATTCATACCCCTTCATTTTTTCCACATTTTATTATGTTACAGCCTAATTCCAAAATGGATTAAATAAAAAAAATTCCTCAACATTCTACACACAATACCGCATAATGACAAAGTGAAAAAGGTTTTTTAGAATTTTTTGCAAATGTATTATAAATAAAAAAATTAAATATCACATGTACATAAGTACTCACACCCTTTACTCAAAACTTTATTGAAGCACCTTTGGCAGCAGTTACAGCCTCAAGTCTTCTTGAGTATGATGCTACAAGCTTGCCACACCTATTTTGGGGCAGTTTCTCCAATTCTTCTTTGCAGATCGTCTCAAGCTCCATCAGGTTGGATGGGGAGCGTCGGTGCACAGCCATTTTCAAATCTCTCCAAAGATGTTCAATCGGGTTCAAGTTTGGGCTCTGGCTGGGCCACTCAGGGACATTCACAGACTTGTCCCGAAGCCACTCGTTTTGTTATCTTGGCTGTGTGCTTAGGGTCGTTGTCCTGTTGGAAGGTCAACCTTCGCCCCAGTCTGAGGTCCAGAACGCTCTGGAGCAGGTTTTCATCAAGGATCTCTCTGTACATTGCTGCATTCATCTTTCCCTTGATCCTGACTAGTCTCCCAGTTCCTGGCGCTGAAAAACACCCCCACAGCATGATGCTGCCACCATCATGCTTCACTGTAGGGATGGTATTGGCCAGGTGATGAGCAGTGCCTGGTTTCCTACAGACATGACGCTTGGCATCCAGGCCAAAGAGTTCAATCTTGGTTTCATCAGACCAGAGAATTTTGTTTCTCATAGTCTGAGAGTCCTTTAGGTGCCTTTTGGCAAACTCCATGCGGGCTGTCATGTGCCTTTTATTGAGGAGTGGCTTCCGTCTGGCCACTCTACCATAAAGGCCTGATTGGTGGAGTGCTGCAGAGATGGTTGTCCTTCTGGAAGGTTCTCCCATCTCCACAGAGGAACACTGGAGCTCTGTCCGAGTGACCATCGGGTTCTTGGTCACCTCCCTGACCAAGGCCCTTCTCCCCCGATTGCTCAGTTTGGCCGGGCGGCCAGCTCTGGGAAGAGTCCTGGTGGTTCCAAACGTCTTCCATTTGCGAATGATGGAGACCACTGTGCTCGTTGGGACCTTCAATGCTGCAGAAATTTTTTTGTACCCTTCCCCAGATCTGTGCCTCAATGCAATCCTGTCTTGGAGGTCTACAGACAATTCCTTGGACTTCATAACTTGGTTTGTGCTCTGACATGCACTGTCAACTGTGGGACCTTATATAAACAGGTGTGTGCCTTTCCAAATCATGTCCAATCAATTGAATTTACCACAGGTACAATCAAGTTGTAGAAACATCTCAAGGATTATCAGTGGAAACGGGATGCACCTGAGCTCAATTTTGAGTGTCACAGCAAAGGGTGTGAGCACTTATGTACATGTGGTATTGAAATTTTTTATTTTTAATACATTTGCAAAAAAAAAAAGTACACGTTTTTCACTTGGTCATTATGCGGTATTGTATGTAGAATGTTGAGAATTTTTATTTTATTTAATCCATTTTGGAATTAGGCTGTAACATAATAAAATGTGGAAAAAGTGAAGGGGTATGATTACTTTCCGGATGCACTGTAAAAACAAACATTTTATGACAGCCGTCATACCTGATGTCATTTAATCTTTAAGAGCCGGAAAGAGAGCCAGTCCTCAGCTGGGTCTATCCTTTTTTTAAGGGCTGACTGCACCTGGGTCTTTGGCCATCGCACAGCATTTTTGTCTTCCTGAATCCAGTTTTTTGGGATGACACCTTCAAAATGTTCGTCACCCTCAATCCAAACAGCCCTTGCAAAAACCATTGTCTGAAGCAATACAAAAAGCCAGGGCAACTAAAAAAAAACAAGCCCATTGTCAATTATGTCACCGTCTAAAAAAATCAAAATAAAACAAAAAATAAAACTAAAAATAAAACTTCCTGCGATTCACTGTATTTGGTGCAGTAGAGGGAATATGGCATATCCTCCACTAAGTGGTAGACAACAGCTTTTCTTTGCAAGTCCTGGCTTTGTAGTAGCTGTGTTTAGCCATGCTGTGAACACTGCCAACAAAAGCAATGTTCATGAATTTTGACTGGCAAGGCTTCTCAAAAAGGTTGGAGGTTCGACAATCTGGAATGACACTGCAAACAAATTTGCCATCTGGGGTTTTCTCGTTCACGAATGCAACATTGTCATCCTACAGCAAAAAACAGCTGTCCCTCTGCTTTACTGACACTGGCTGCAGTGGGCTTTGCCTCTGTTTTGCATTTTTTTGTGCACACTCCTTCTCTGCCGTATGCTTTGCCACTTGCACCAAAGGATTGTGGCTTGTCTTCACAAGCTTTTTAATAGTTTGAAGATGGTTCTCAAAGGGGAAAGCAGATATCTCATTCAATGAGCAATCAAAATGTGCAACATCTTCATGGAGGTGTTTTACAGCATGCACATTGTAGACAGTGAATTTGTCTCCATAGACCTCAGCGCTGTTGACCACGAAATGATTGAGCAGCTCAGCTGCATATGGCAGAAGTTGGTTTCTCCTATCACGATCTGCAGCTAGAAGGATCGACATTCCAACTGTAAGGCAGAGGAAGTGGTGGTACACTTCCGGTTCCACAATCCCACGGAGCATCACAGGTCCAGTGTAGAGCAAAAACTGTCGAAACTCTGTGGCTTTCCATCTGTCCAACTCATGAGTGGATCTAGGCTTCCTTGCTACCTCACTGGGCATTGCGTTCCTCAATCCAATGAGTACATTGGAGAGTTCAGCTCTCTGTCTAGGTGGGAGCTTGCGAGGGTTGGAGGTCTGACACAAGTAATACAGGATGCGCCTCATGTGCCAAGGCAAACAATGTGCATGTAATCAAGAACAAATGAGCTGACACATGGGATACCTGCTCTGATCAGTGGTGTCTCCCCATTCTGGTGTTTTGCTGTGTAGGCCATCTGGCTGAACTTTTCATCTGTCCTTCTTGGGAATGTATCCTTGCTGTTGAACACTACTTTTCCCAACCATTCACCTTCCTCTTCACACCTTTCACAGCTGGAGTATCCAGTGTGGTAGATGATGTTTTTTAGTAAAGCCCTTGCTAGAGCATCACATATAAAGGCTATTATATGAACCTGTATGACTCTTCCATTGTGCTGTATTCCGCTTTCCTTGAGCTTTCTAAGATCTTCCACCAAGTCTTGGATGTAATCTTCCAGTGGTTCTGGTTTTGTCATGCCACCGAAAAGGCCGACGACAAAAGGCTCAAATCCATCAACCTTTTCCAGCGTGGGCCAGAACTGAGCACCACTAGATTTGAATAATGGTACACCATCAACGTTAATACAGACAACCTTATGTTCTGTGGAAGCTGGGCACTGCAGAAGTGTGTGGCGTATGCCAGTTTCTAAGCCATAATACATGTATTCGCCGTTACATCTTGCCTGGCGTTCAACAACCTTCGGAGTGGAGAGAAGTGTTTGTGAGTCCTTGGGTAGTTCATCATGTCCATGTTTCCAAAGGATGTGGAGCAGCTCATTGAGTGATTTGTGTGTCTGGTTATTGGTTACTGCCCAATCTGCCAAGTCACTGTGTAAATCTAATCCGTTTTCTTCAATGTGTTCATTGGCCATTTCAGTTGCCTCTTCCAGTGCTTCATCTTCTGAGTCAGGAAAGACAACACTGTATCTTTCTTGATCCCTGCCATCATCCACCAAATCTATCTCTTCATCACCCAGACTGGACAATGTTTTGGTCATCTGAATCTTGATCCATGAACTCCTCATCACTGTCTTCCTCGGCTAATTTGTTTACCATGGAATTGACCTTCCTCCAGTTTTTAAGATAATTTGAGGCCATTTGGCAATATTACAGGGGTTTTAACTGGGATATTTAATAGTTAATACCTGTTAAGACAAAATTATTCAAAGTTAAGTCACGGTAAGTTTGAATGAAACGATATCTTGGCAATTGGTATACTGTTGGCAAGTTTAAGCTTATCCAGCCAGAGTGCAGTTATAAATTCTCCACATAATTGTGAAAACCTTATAAACTAAGTTTTCCTCCATCTAACTGCTTAAAAATGCTGGTCTCAGTTAAATTATGATGGCCTAAAAATACAGTATTTTTGTAAAAAATTGTTAAAGCTTCTTGATAAAGGATCATGAAAATCATATAATCCTAAATATATTTATATAATTTGAATGAACTACTTTTTTCCTTCCAAATGTTATGTATAGTTTATAAGTCTAATGTAATATGAGTACAACACAAACGTTGACTTCATATTCTGATGCAGAATACAATTTTGAAACTTTTTGGCTCAGGGTGGATCTATAATAAAGCATCATATTATAAGCTAAACATATTATGTTGTTTGTAAAACTTTGATCACTGGAGTATAGCTGTCAAATACATATAGTGAAGTAAAGAAGATCCTATTAGAAAAATGGATCCTAATAAAATACAACTGAATTTTGCCTGCACCGAAAGAGGTTGCATTTGCTTAAACTTAACGCCTATGCTAAACATTGAGCCATCACTCAAATGTAACATTGTGAGGATAACTTGAGTACTTAGTAACATTTTGAGCGCGTGAGAATTGACAGGATTTCGCGGGTCTTGCTACTTTGTAACAATAACGCGCGCTCTCTTGTGAGCCGCTGTCTGGTTGCCTTGACAATGGTAAACTGTCACCGTTCTGTCAGCTGTTTGGGCTTGCTAACCGTAGCTAGGTACGTTCAAGAATGAAGTTGATAATAACTTAACCACATATATTAGCCTCATTAAAATATAACGTTGGTTAACTTTACTCACCTTGAAAATATCAGGATGTCGACCGTTGGTTGGCAGGCACCAAACTAAACTAGCCTAAATTAACTAGACTATACACTAAACAATTAAATTCTATACACAAACTATTTTCTAAATAACGATTACACTAATAATAAACTACAATCACACAACTATAAATCACTAATATACGTATTTAAATATAAAACTATCATAAAACTAATAAACTAGGCTAATATAACTATAATAAGAATCTAACTCAAACAATTTTCTAAACAACGATTAACTGATACGTTTAATTGTAGTTTATTATTAATAGTGTAACTATAAATCACTAAGGCCTATGTATTTGAATACTATAACTAGCAAAACTATCGATGAAACTAATAAACTAGGCTAATATAACTACTAATCTGACTAAAGAAGTGCCTTGAAGAACTGTCACTTCGGGGTATTTATACGTCCCATAAAGCACGAGACAGCCGAGCCTTGTTGTGTTGGACCACGGCACGCGTACATGCTCATGTTGGTTTATCCGTTGCAAAAAAAAAGTGTTTGAATTCTCAGATTGAATTTGGTTGAACTGTATTAAGTGACATTATCAATGATATCAATATGGTGCTTGCAAAAGTATCCCTTTACAAACATTTTAAAGAGCCTTTCTATTAAAGAGCAACAATAAGACTTATATGAATATATTAAAGTGTTTTGAACAGCAGCAAAATGTTCAGAAATGGCCTATAACACACGTTTTCATCGAGATAATATGTGGTACAAAACAGAAGTCTGTATTTGGCCTAGATTTGGGCCAAATCAGACGGACTTAACACAGCCCAATTTTCGACGACTATTTTTGGGCTAAATAACGTCCATGACGGGCCGACCAGATTTAGACCAAAAAACAACGTCCTATGGACGTCCAGTGCTTGGTGGGCAGGTATAGGCTAACATGTTTTGCCGAATAATGCATTCCCCTCTAAAATGTATTTCCAGACACTTCCGGGTCAAACGCTGTTATCTGCTCATATTTTGGGCTATTATGACTTGAATTTGAGACTTTCATCCATCTAAAACTCACGTAGAAAAAAAAAAAGTTTGGATTGTTTACTAACGAGTTCGCCCTCAGAAATATTCACATAGCAAAATTTCAGACCAATCGTTTCAGATTAATCGTATTAGGTAAATGCTAGCCCATCGTCGTTTCGTGTTCTAACTGAGAGAGATAAAACATTGATGTTTATAAACTAAAACAGTTTGAATATTTCTCCTAATTGACGAAACTCCATAAAAAACATTATCGTTTTTAAACATTGGCCTCGGTTGTAGAAAAGCCACAATGTCGGTAGTTTTCCGCTTTCCGTGTGCGCTCCCGCGAGGTGAATGCAATCCCCAGCGGGGATGCAAAATTTGGCATAACACCTGTCTCTCCGGGTGTTTCTGGATTTTTGAGGCTAAAATACTCTGTCAGTCTGGGTATTTTTTTTGTCAGGTCCTCTTCTCTTTTGAGTTTTTCTGCCTTTAATTTCCTTTTAGCATATCCACTGTCACATTTTTTTTTGCCATTGGCATTGTTAGGTCTAAGTACCTAGCAGCTATAGCTACCAATTCCAGAATGTTCAAAATGACTCGAGAGAGAACAGTGCATCCAGAGCAGTTTAAATCTTTGTTCCAGCCACACGTCATCACTAAATTAGAAAATAAAGAATTGTTTTGGACATATATAAAAACAACAAGACAATCTGTCCAAATACCTCATAGTCTTTTTTATTTAGGTCTACTAAAAAACTAGCTCTAGTCGCTGGCGGGCAAGTAACACAAATGTTACATATTTGTATGATGATCACTTTTACGAATAATAATAATGCGCTGGGCATACCTCTATCTTGTGTAGCGGGTGTATTTTCTTCTTCGTCTTCCTTTTGGTTCTTAGTTGGCGGTTGGCAAACCAGTTTAAGGTGAATTACCGCCACCAACTGGACGATTAGTATACTACAGGGGACACAGGCTGCCTGAGGGGACTCAGGCTGTCTAAGGGGACTCAGGCTGTCTAGGGCTCCAGGTCCGCAGCCTCCCCCTTCTCGGCCTATGAGGCAGCAGTGTCGAATTCAGTATTCCAGAATGTACAGACAACCGTAGAAGAAGCACAGACACGGAAACTCCCATTCGTGTCTCGCGAAAGTATAAACAAAGAGACCGAAGGTTGCTCACTGCTTTTCATATTTTCTTATCAAGGTTATATTTATATGTATTTTTAGAGCACGTTTAAAACAAGCAAAGCTGACCAAAGTCCTGTACAATACATGCACATACAGTTTATCAAACAATACAGAAAACAGTTGTAACATATCACCTATACTAGGCTACGCTATGTACAAGCTAAGTGCATAGAAAACCACTAAGGCTGATTCAAAGGCTAGGGAAAATCAGCCTATCTGCTCCATTTCATTGTGACATCTGTGTTTTCATTTGTTTAGGATACAGTCAAAATATTACCGAATATCTACTTGCTTCCTACCCTGCTTAACCAATCAGCGATTGTTTGACGCACTGAAAAGACGCATCGCGCGATGGGCTGTTAGGATTTGGGAGGACTCTCCGTCAACACGTCGGTGGGCCTCAGTGAGCTACGCTTTCCCAGAAACCCCATCACTTCGAAGCTACGCAGAGCTGTTTACGTGCTGCTTCGAAGAAGTATAAACCAGGCTTTAGACGGGAGCCAGCTATCTAAGCTGTGGACATTGTTCACACCTTGAGTTTGCAAAAGTTATCTGTAGAAACATGACTGGTATGTCTATGGAGTCGGTTAATGTCCTGAACCATAAACTTGGAATTTTTCCAAGGCGGGCGGAGATAAATTCACTAAACTACACTTAAGTTCATGTGTTTTATTTTAGATGAAAAGAGTTCTAGAGGTGTTTCAGTTCATAGTTTATTAGTTAATTTCAAATACTTTTAGGTAACTCTCAGTCAAAATGTTTTTATTTTCATTACAAAACAAAGTGAGTAAGAATCTAATTATACTTTCTCTGATTATTAGGACCCTGGAAATAGGAACCTTCTGTCTGGTCTTCAGAACTTTGAACAACAGCAAATCCATTGTCAATCTTCAAATCCAAACGGTTCAGTCCACTCTACTCCTGTACCTTTAAAGACCACAGCCGTGTTTCTGGAAGACTGCAGGAAACTACTGGGGGCTGATGGGAAATTGAGTGTTACAGCACTTAAAAAGTCTGAAATAGGAAAAGGACAACATCCCATCGGCTACAAATGTGGAAAAAACCTCAAGGGACACACTAATTTAATGAGACATCAGACGACCTACACAAGAGACAAGCCATACAACTGCCGTGACTGTGGGACATATTTTTATCGATTATCTAAACTTAAACAACACCAAAGAAAACATACAATAAATAAGCCATATCACTGCTCTGACTGTGGGAAAAACTTCTCTCAATTGTTTAGCCTTCAACGACACCAAAGAATACACACGGGAGAAAAGCCATATCACTGCTCTGACTGTGGGAAAAACTTCTCTCATTTTTCAAGCTTTCAAACACACCAAAGAATACACACAGGAGAAAAGCCATATAACTGCTCTGACTGTGGGAAAGACTTCCCTCAACTAAGAAGTCTCCAAACACACCAAATAATGCACACAGGAGAAAAGCCATATGACTGTTCTGACTGTGGGAAACACTTCTCTCAATTGATAAACCTTAAAACACACCAAAGAATACACACAGGAGAAAAGCCATATCAGTGCTCTGACTGTGGGAAAAACTTTTCTTACTTGACAAACTTTAAAACACACCAAAGAATACACACAGGAGAAAAGCCATATAACTGCTCTGATTGTGGGAATACGTTCTCTATGTGGTCAACCCTTAAAAAACATCAAAGAATTCACACAGGAGAAAAGCCATATCACTGCTCTGAATGTGGGAAAAACTTCTCTCAATTGTCAAGCCTTCGAACACATGAAATAATTCACACAGGAGGAAAACCTTATCACTGCTCTTACTGTGGGATGAACTTCACCATAATGTCAAACCTTAAAAAACACCAAAGAATACACACACGCCAGAGAAATACATAGTACCCCAGGGAAACACACAAACAGGATGTAGAAATAGTCTTCTAACTACTGGAGGGTATTCCATCAACGCAGCTAATGAAATCTGCGCTACTTGGAAAAGGCCCGGTTTGAATTAACAGCGACTTAAATCAACAGGAATTGACTGTACACAATTGATCTGTATTCTCAACTTTAACTCTAACCAAGACTGCATTCTGATCTGAAATATTATCTTCCCTTTCTCCCCCACACCAGTGATCACTCAAAGAGACGTTTCTGTGACGTACTCATAAGGTAGCCGTACCTTGAAGAAAAGGAGTAAGGCGGGATATTTTTAAATGGGAAAACTCTAGTTTTAAGACAGGAATTTGTAAGAAAAGTGTTTTTCTGTGAAATTGCAGCTTTCATGCTAGTATAGTTTCAGCTTTTGCAAAATGTGTTTTGATTTATTTTCTCAGAGAAGGAGACAAATTTTGGCAATTGTTGCTCACCTTAGCTGGCAAGCTAATTGCTATAATTTTGTAATTTTGTAAGGATGTGTACATATGTACTATGTTTTGACGAAGGATTAACAACATGTTACCAACGACCATGAAACAGCAATGTCATTAGCTCAAACTTATTAAACTTATCATTATCATTGTGCAGTGCTTACATTTTTTTGGGGAATTGGGTCTTTCTACTTTTTGATATGTGTAAAGGTATTCAATAAACTCTATCATTAACTATAGATTATTAATTAACTCATAAATTAATATTATAATTGATCAACTTGATTAAGAGTGACATTAAATCATAAAGGGGGCACCACCCAAAGACTTTATCTTATTGCATGGCTTGATGGGAAAACAGATCTAATCTTTTAAATTAACTTTATTAAATTATTAGGTCAATCTTAACGCAAATATGAAAGTTAAACGTTTCAGTCTCAATTCTGAAGAAGTAAATTCTAGTTGTGTGAATGGATTAATCATATGCAGAAGGAAACAGGAGTTTAGTCAAACAATGACATTTATTTCTAATTCTAGGCAAGCTATGTACAAATATACAATTAATAAATGATAGTGATCTAGGAATGTTAGCAGGTCAGGTATGTTCTACAAAGTTATGCAAAGTCTATGTCTCCTTGTTACGAATGTTTTAGTACCAAACGGTATGTATACTAGCCTGAAAAGAAGAGATATCTTCTAAAACAAAAACATAATTATACATTTAATAAACTCATGTAATTACAAACATAATATTATACTTCAATTCTCATCATTGTCAATGATCTTGTTCGATTAATTTGTTCAGTTATTCCGTTAAGCAACCAATCTCTTAGTCTTTGGGAAATTCAGATTTGGTTGTTAGGACACAGATAAATTGGCTCTCTGGTAGATTTATCTCCCTTGAAAGAGGGAAAGGGCTTCCCCCCTCCTTTCCTGGCATTCCAGGGGATCCTCTGTCCAGACCCAAAAGGTATTGTTAAGGTTTTATGACCTTGTTCTCATGCAGAAAACCCAAAAGCCAGGCCTTGTTATCTAATCAAGATAACTGTCCTCTGTCTCTGGTCCGGAGAGCATTTTACACCATCCTCAACAACCAAAAGTTAGGGGGGTTTAGACGTATGAAGTTGATTCTCCTACAATTTGTATGCAATTTTTTCAGCACATTTTAAAGTTTGGGAGATTAGGGTTAACACCGTTAAGCATAATGAACCGTAGGATACACTCCCAGCTCAAGGGTTATATTGAGTTGACTATGCCAGAGGGAGTAAAATCGAAGGAATGCGGATTCTCCCTTCTCTCGCACGGAATGGACTTTCCCCTTTTACATCCAGAGATTTTGGGGATGTCCCCCTCCAACAAAGGGTACGTGATGTAGCAAGGGTTTAGATTAAATTAGGATGCAGCCCTGGCTGGAACAATCTGGCATTTTGTGGGCGCACACAAATTACATGAGCAGGCCAGAACAGTCGATGGTCGAAAAAGAAGATACTATGACGCAAACAGAAGCAATACCTAAAACAGCCTCAAACAAACCCTGCTGATCAAACTCTATGCTGAGAATAAAAGAGTCACATCCAAAAAATGCAATACTGCTGCAATTACAGTGGGAGAGGGCTTTTCAAAGCTGACCGATTAAATTTGGAAGTTATACTATCCTACTGATCGATTTTCATAAATTAACATTCAGATCTCTATAGATACAATGAGACAATAGCTATAGTATCAGCAGGCTAGATAATAGCAAATGTAAGTTTAAAATGTTATGTCCATCTAGCAGATTGCTCTCACCTGGTACCTTTCTGTTTAGGATAGCATTGGAGACCAGCTCCTGTTTGTCAGAGCATGTCTTTCCCTTAAGAAATTTCTAAAGTTGTGCATCCACAAATTTGTGAGTGCTGTTATGTTGGTGAATTTGTTAGTTTAATTATTATTATACTCCAAAGGTTTTTGGTGTTGGATGAACTGACATAACTACAATGCATTTACTGTAAATTAGCCTAATTCAGTGAGGTGTTTAAAGCCTTTGTGACCTAGAAACCCTTGGCCTTTAGTCATTCTTCTAAGTTACATCTCAACAGGGGCCGTCTCCATAGCCAAAGAAGAATGTGACAACAAGTAAAGAATAAGAATAAAACTTGTCCCAGAGTGGTAAGTAGCCTGTAATGAAATGTTACATTTGCTAGTTAGAATAGTTGTAAGTGTGGGACCTCACGCCTGCAAAGGAGCTAGCGTGGAGCTGCAACCAGGGGCACCCACTAATAAAAGGAAAAGACAGGGGGACCTCATCTGACATCGTTCCCCAAGGTGCTCAGGAGCAACATGTACAAGGTGTTGTCTACTCCCTTTCCTCAACAGCACAGGGTGTTCATCCAGGGAGGGGACGGCTGCTCAGTGTCCCTGTGTGAGAGGGTTAGGGAGGAACACACACACATCTTACAGTATATTAACCTTTTCATGGTATTACTGGAGGAACACACACACACACACACACACACACACACACACACACACACACACACACACACACACACACACACACACACACACACACACACACACACACACACACACACACACCCTACAGTACATCATCCTTTACATGGTATTACTGGAGGAGCACACGTAGACACCATACAATACACATGGTAGGTCCCACATTATACCAGTGTTGGGACACTCAGATTCATTACCTGTTGAGTGCAGAATTGCCTACAAGGCATTACACAGGCTGACCCCACCTTGTATAACAGAGTTGTTAGACGTCTTAGGTCTTCTGCCCAAGGCCTATTGACAGTGCCAAGGTCAAAGGTCATAACTAAGAGAGACCGTGCCTCAGCTGTTGTTGATCCACTCTCTGAAACGATCTTCTCTTACTTATAAAGAATGCTGAGGCAGCGGCTGCTTTTCAGACGCTTTTAAAAACAAATTTAAATCAGTTGCTATGTTTGTAAATATTTGAAAGATTTGTGCTTCATGTATTTTTTTAGTTTTTTTCATTGGTGGTTTGGGGCCTTTCATTTGCTTCATTCATACACCAGTGTGTATAAACCTTGTCCTGTGTTTCCTCTGTGTTCAGTCAATGAACATCACCTTGTGTTAGTAGAAAGAGAGAAGTAAAACCCTTGCCTTGTTTCTTGCCTCTGCATTTGAATCATTGTCAGTTCCCTACTCACCTGTTGACATTGTTGGATCTTGTATGTCTTTAACTTCTATGGTTTTTACATGTACCTCAACTTTTGTATGGAAAGTCACTTCATGAATAAAAATAAAAATAAGTTAACCACTGTCTGTGATTCCTCTAGTCTTCATCTCAGCAGTGGAAGTAACACACACTAATAGGCCACACATGAAGTAGGTGTTGCTAGTAAAAAGTGTCATGCTTCAACTCACAGTTTTATCAAAGTGCTGTTGGTTTACTGTCCTCTGTCCTTCCAGGCTGTGACACAGCTCAGGCAGAGGGAAGGGCATTCCCAAGAGGATTGTAGGCAGATTCCAAAGTGGTTTATTCTCTTCAGTGCAAACTACATCACATGTTGATTCTATGATAATAGTAACACTCCATAAATCTGCCTGTAATCAGCTGCTCTTGTTTAAGTGCTGTAATACTCCTCTCTTTTTTCTTCCATGTCATCTGGAGTCCGTGTATTTGTCATCTGTCTAAGCCTATGTACTACCCACCTCTGTAGTGAGCCACTTTCTACCTGGGTCACACACACACACACACACACACACACACACACACACACACACACACACACACACACACACACACACACACACACACACACACACACACACACACATACACAAGCACACATTCTCGTTCTCACACTCTCTCTCTATCTCTCCCTCTCTCTCTCTATCTCTCTCCGGTTCTAGCTCCACAGTTGGCTACTGGAGTTTAGCCAACGTTAAAACAATGTTTATTTATTATTAGTTAAATGTTTACACCTCCTTATGTTTTAATGATGACCTGATAGTTAGGTCGATTTATTCAATATCTTGCACAATACACGGGCAAAATGAATCTACTTATTGTATAAATTAATATAATGTATAAATGTATTAATCGTTATCCAGTGAAATTAGTGATTTAGCAGGGGGGCTGAACACCTTTGCAAGGCACTATGCATTGCATGTCACATTCTCAATAGGAGCTGAGCACCCCTAAAGGTCTGATCCTAGAATCGCCCCTGTTCTGAACACACCAAAGTGTACATGAAAGAAAATTTATCAGGGGGGCTGAACACCTTTGCAAGGCACTATGCATTGCATGTCACATTCTCAATAGGAGCTGAGCACCCCTAAAGGTCTGATCCTAGAATCGCCCCTGCTCTGAACACACCAAAGTGTACATGAAAGAAATATTCTCAGTTAAAAACTGGTGTTTCTTGCTCTGATGTTCAGGAATGGATTGATCTGAATGGCAATGATTTTAATATCAGGAAACATTGACTCATATCTTGTATGCTTCTTTCATATAACTGGTAGTCCTAGTCATTCTCTCACTGTTCTCCACTTACATTTGTTTCTGAGGTCTCCCAAAAACTGACAAATGTCACTGCCACACTTCCTCTTGCTCATGATGACGCTCACTGTGAGTGTGAATGAATGAATGCTGACTGTATTAAAACTGCTGACACTTTATTAAAACAAACACTACTAGTGCCATTTACCATGGGAAAGTACAGAAACACACACTATATACTATAGGAATATGCAACAAATGAAAGCTACAACTGTCTACTCAGTCTTAAGTAATTCAATAGTATAAGTTCGTTTCACAACATTGATATGTATAGAGCTCTTGCTAATTCACAGTGAGCTTCCAAATTTTTTTTCGTTTTGTTCTTACTTGAAAAAGAAAAAACGTACCTGAGCGGTTCAATAAAAATATGTTTAATTTAGTATCAAATTATTGACGATATGATTCAAGCGTATATTCTTAAACCACTGACAATTGGATCTTTCCATTACTCTGTAAGTCTTGCACTTTAGTATATTGGTTGAAAAATTTACCATCATGTGACCGAGGAGGAGGGGCTATTAGGCAGACCGGAACAAATAGAAGCCCCTTCCACATCGGCAGACCAAGGGATACAAAAGAAGCTCTACTGGAGATACAGGAACGATACAGCAACCTAGTAAAAAAGACGATCACTGAGAGAGACTGTAGAATATTTAATGTGTGGAATCTGAGTCACAAGGGGGCCTCGTGTTTAAATAGGAACAAAATACACAACAAGACACGATATCACAAACTGTGGAGAGGCAACAGGAATCACAATGGCTGAGGTAAATTGGGGGATTGGATTCGCTCTTGACGGGGGTGCATTTCCCAGTGGGGATTTACGAACACACGCACATGAGGGAGTGAAAGACAAAAAATCGCCAGCCTATGTCTGTGTGGGGGGTGTGGGGGGTCTAAATGGGGCGTTACAACTTTTTAAGGCTGGTTTACGCGGTGTGTCCACTGGCTGCGAAGCGCCTGTAATCGCAGCCGCTCTTCTTATTGTGAAGCGCAAAAAGTAAGAGTGGTCTTCTGAGCACAAGTAGTAAGAACATTATTCGTCGGATCAGCAACGTATAAGAACATTAAATGTCAATTTTAGCCAGGTTCAGCCTTATTCCTTATAGTCTTACATTGATTTTGTACACCCCTTACGTGGCTCAATTGTTAGAGGTAACCCCAACAGTTTAGTGGTGACTAGGAGGGTGCCATGCGCGGATACAAACTTGCAGTGCCTTACAATTGTTACACAAATACAGACAACTTATTTGATACGTTTATTTATACAGAGTTAATAGTATATGTGATCGAAGTAATACTTTTTATAGTAGTAAGGGTTTCCTAACAGTATCATTTAATACAGACACACAGCATCAATGCAATATTTCACTCCATGTCTATGTTCAAAGAGCTCCGGATCACCGTGGTTGGGTCCAAATTGTCCAATAAAGTTCGTCCTAATGACTTTCACTATGTACTTTTCCTTAACCCCGAGGGAAAACGTCATGGGGTCAAGGAAAGATATGAAGGAGAATTCATAAGGACTATAGGAAAAGACAATGGTGTTGCTAAAGGAGTCCGACTGCACTTACACTAGGCTACATAATCATGCGACGGTGGTTTTCGTGGGTTGTTGTTGTAGTTATAATGTCCCGTAGATTAACAGTAGCCTACAAAAAGCACATCTTAAATACTTCGTCCTTGCGTTGTCACCATGTTGTTTCGTAGCTATATAGTGCGGGCAAGCCAGAGAAATATACAAGCCTACTTTATTACCAAGGTTGGAATTTAAATAAAAAAAGGAAATATAGGCTACCTGACACAAAAGTTAAACGAAATATGTCACATTGAGCATGGTTGCTCACGTCCTCATCCCCCTGTCAACAATAATTATCGCCACGCATGAATCCCAATTAATGAGATTGTATAAAGCCTAATTGTTATATGTATGCAAGTTAGGCATTTTTGTTAGGCATACAAATATGCTATTATAGTTGCATATTATAATACTTATGTTTTCAAATGCCAACATGTTAAAAAATTATTAGCATGTTAGCAAGTTAGGCCATAAGATGAAAAATGCTTAATAAACAACTAGGCTATATGATCTTCATCCCTTGTCGGTCATGTCGATCGATCGACGGCTGAATGGTGTATCGCTTTAAATATTGCTGCCACAAGGAATTGTGGGCCGGCATATGCTTCTTTTCTTTCGTAAAGGATGGTCCAGTGTATCCTATGCTAAAGTACACAAGTTAGGAAGCATTGAAGCACCTTTCCTTAGCACTTCGAATTCTCTAACAGTACTTATCATGGCTGCCACTTAGATACTTCTGTGTCATTTCACTCAGTTAGGAACCTTCCTAAGCAAAATAAAGAATTCGACCATAGCCCGTGACTAAAGCCTGGTTTATACTTCTGCGGGAGCGCTAACATTCGCACAGTAGTTAGTAAGGTGGCCCTAAGACGCCAAACGCACTGCAACTTAAGGAAACAGATGCAAATAGACAAAACACAAGCAAATTAAGTAAACATTTACATCAATTTGACAACACGTGCAGCATTTAGAAAACGCGCTGCAAGTACAGAAAACACAACACATTACAGAAATGCGTTGCAAATCCAGAGAACACAACGGAGGTTGTTAGGTGTCCTCTGGAAACATTTCCTTTGTGTTGTCTGTATTTGCAGCACATTTCTGTAATGTGTTGTCTAAATTAGCAGCGTGTTTTCTAAATGCTGCGGATGGGTTGTCAAATTGATGTTGATGTTTTCTTAATTATCTTGTGTTTGTCTATTTGCATGTTTGTTCTGAAGTTGCAGTGTGTTTGGCCTCTCAGGGCCACCGTAAGTTTGCCTACATATTTCAATTTAAGTTGAACAGGCCCACTAGGTGGCAGTGTCGCATTCAGTAATCCAGAATGTACAGAAAAACGTAGAAGAAGCACAGACACGGAAACTCCCGTTCATGTCCCGCGAAAGTATAAACAAAGTGACCGAAGGTTGCTCAGTGATTTTCATATTTTCTTATATCAAATTAAGAACTGACCAAAGTGCTGTTCAAAACATCCACATACAGCTTATCAAACAATACAGAAAACGGTTGTAACATATTGCCTATATACATAGGCTACGCTATGTACAAGCTAAGTGCATAGAAAACCACTAATATGATTCGAATTTGATATGCTCCATTTCATTGTGTCATCTGCGTTTTCATTTGTTTTGGATACAGCCAAAATATTACCGAATATCAGGTCGATTTCTATCAACTTGGTTCCTACCCTGCTCAACCAATCAGCAATTGTTTGACGCACTGAGAAGACTCTTCGCGTGACACGCTGTTAGGATTTGGAAGGACTCCCCGTTAACACGTCTGCGGGCCTCTGTGAGCTACGCTTTCCCAGAAACCCCTTCTCTACGAAGCTACGAAGAGACGTTTAGTGCTTATTTGCAGAAGCATAAACAAGGCTTTAGGATTTGGGACAAGTGCCGTCAATGGGCCTCGGTGACCTACACTTTCCCAGAGAGCTACAACACCTCTCATCCAGTGCTTAATTTGTGCCGGAGCTCAGTTCCAGGACCTCTGTGTTTGAGCCTCCTGCACTCCGGGACCTCAGAATCTCAGAGGCCTTTTGTATGTGTCTAAAGGATTGGTGTGACGGAGTTGATTTAGGTTGATACGGAATCAATACCAATAACAATATCAAGTATATGGAATTTATTAATAGGCCTATGTTATATTTGACTGACGGCGTTGCTTAAGGTCATGTCCCCAAGGGGATTTGTTCAAAACAAATTCAAGTTTGACCGTTAAATTTGATGGGAATAGGTAGGTGGGGAATTTTGGCTTAAGCAAGCAAAGTGCTCCCTTTTTTTTTGGCCGTATCCGCAATAAATAGACATTAACTAAGTCCAGCAACGGCCACCGTGCAGTTATGAGTTATAAAATGATAATACGATTACATAAACTGTAAAAAAATTTTTTTTAAAGTACTTAGATCAATTCATCAGTCGTTTAATAAAACTATATATGTTTATTTAATATCAAAGCAACTATAGGCAACTGTTTTATATTAACGTATTATCAATACATTTTTTCTGATAGCACATTGTAAGGTCTATGGGAGAACGAAAAAATCGCTGTTCAGATCAGTTCTCTTCAAATATCAATATTTTACATACATTTTGTCTGCAACCGGGTTCGATGTCCCACAAAACCTTTGACAAATTGCTTTATGGCACAAGGAGATGCGTCACTAAATCAGGAAGAGATGCCCATACTTGTAGTATATTTGTTGATCATGCTAGCGATATGCAGTGACCGTGAGCATCCTGCACGTCGTCTTTGCAACGTTTTGGGAAAATAATTACACCAAGTAGGGGTCTCCAGAATCACCTCCTCCATATTGCTTCCCTCTTTGGAAGCTAACTGAATTAGCAAGAGCTATATTATAAATATGCATACTTATATGTTGGGAAACTATGTATTAATTTTGTATGATTTAAAAGACCAACAAAAGCCATATTTTTGTCAATTCAAACAGTTTCAAAATGCTACATAGCACAAATGTATTCACCACTGAGGGATTGTGTCCTAGTTTTGACTACATTAGCTGTAGTGAAATTCCAACAGATTGCGCTTACATATTGCACTCGCTTTGTGTGTGATCAACTAAGAATCATTGCGTAAATTACGTCAGGTGCAAACAGCAATATAAAAATGTGTGGTTTGCGTGTAGTTTAAGGTGATTCCAGCAATTTGGACAGAAAACGGAACGATCGCAAAAGAAAAAGAAAATTTGATCCCACCGAATTAGAGGTATTAATATGTCGTAGCTGATAGCTGGTTTTGCTTCTGGTAGCTGGTCTAGCTGATGGTGCTGGCTGGTGTAGTTGGTGGTAACCTGTGGTAGCTGGTCTAGTTGGTCTAGCTGGTCTAGCATGCGGTAACTGGTCGTAGCTGGTCTTGCTTGTGGTAGCTGGTCTACCTGGTGGTACCCTGTCAAAGTGTCAAGTTCAACCAATAAAACTCATATTTAAAAAAAATATTCAGTTTCCAAGATACATTTGAGATTTTAGAAACTCCACTGAATCAGTCTTGGAATTGATATCTATATTTTGAATGCGGATTGTTTTAATGGACCAGTGAGATATGACTAAGTGAATATACTGTAGTGTTTACAGTAAAACATTTTGTTGCACTGTGAGCTCAATTATGAACGTATTGACAAGCTTGGTTTTGTGTTGAAAGTAAACCATCTGAGGATACAGCGATTTATGAGGTAATTAGGTTTAATGGTCTCTGAGGAGTTAGTCCAGATTTAACGTGTCAAACTGTAAAGTCCAACCAATAAACAAGTAAACTGAGCCATGTATAAAACATTCAGTTTTCAAGGTATATTTTCGAATACTTTTACTCATGATGTGAATCATAAGACAAATATTGTATAGAAGTATGATACAATTGGTCAAATATTGAGGCAGTTAAAAATAGAAATGTACAGTACTACATATTGATGTACTGTGAGCTCAGTTTGTAATGTATCAACAAGCTTGGTTTTGTTATGAAAGTAGAATGACTGAGGATGATATACAACGATTTTGGTGTAATTTGGTTTTATGGTCTTTTTTCAAAATGTGTTATTGTCAAATCCAACCAATCTGCCTCATTAAATCAGTCTTGAAATGGTATCTATTTTTTGAACGCGGATTGTTTAATGAACCAGTGAGATATGACAAAGTGAATGTACAGTAATACATTTTGATATGCTGGGGAATCAACAATCGATATCAACTAGATATTATGGACGGCTTATGTTGAGAGTCTGAAGGTCCTGAAAATGTGGTATGGTTTGGATTTATGGTTTTGTACTTATACATGTTGGGTAGACCACCAGTTTTTTTTGTTTGTTTTTTTAAAGTGATAGACTTCATAATTTCTCATTCTTCCAGTGTATAAAAGTGTAATCTAACTGCAATGAACAAGTCCTGAAAGTTTCAGACCTGTAGCCCTAATGGCCCATTTTTTATGATTTATTGAAAACTTTGAATTTTGAACTGATGCTATTTCACCACCAACAGGTGTAATGAGGCGACATTGCATTGAGTGTGTTTTTGAGTAGACCTGGACATGTGGGCCAACTTTGGTGCGTTTTTAAGCATAGGAAAGCGGTGTTGTCTAAGATTCCTAATGGCATTGCTGCATAGCTGATATGTCTTAATGATTTTTCCCTCTGATATCTCAAACACGGTCAGAAAAAACATGTTCTTATGGTAAATATCATTGCGGGGGCTAAATGTATCTAGGTCAAAGTCTCCTCCCAGTGTTTTGCACTCTCAAATAGATACCCATTATAGCATGTGCATTATATCATGTAGCTGATAAATACACAAATTGTCAGAGCAATGAAATCACCTGCCTTTTACCATTGAACATCAATTGTACAAGTGTTTCAGGAATATTTTTAGGATGGAATATAGGCTTATTCTACGTTGATTGACAGTGTGTGGTGTGTGTGGACGCACATAAACGTATGAATGTATGTACACTATATGGACAAAAATATTGGGACACCTACATATTACACAGGAGCTTTTATGACATCCCATTCCAAATTAAAAGGCATTGATATGAAGTTGGTACCCCTTTTGCAGCTATAACTTCTTCCACTCTTCTGGGAAGGCTTTCTACAAGTTTTTGGAGCGTGTGTGTGGGAATTTTTGCCCATTCATCCAGAAGTGCATTTGTGAGGTCAGACACTGATGTTGGACAAGAGGGCCTAGCTCACAATCTCCGTTCTAGTTCATCCCAAAGGTGTTCAATGTGGTTGAGGTCAGGGCTCTGTGCGGGCCAGTCAAGTTCTTCCAAACCGAACTCATCCAACCATGCCTTTATGAAACTTGCTTTATGCACTGGGGCACAGTCATGCTGGAACAGAAAAGGGCCTTCCTCAAACTGTTCCCACAAAGTTGGAAGCATAGAATCATCCAAAATGACTTGGTAAGATGAAGCATTAAGATTTCCCCTCACTGGGACTAAGGGGCCTAGGCCAACCCCAGAAAAACAACGCCATAGCATTATCCCTCCTCCACCAAACTTTACAGTTGGCATAATGCAGTCAGGTAGGTAACGTTCCCCTGGCATTCGCCAAACCCAGACTCGTCCATCAGACCGCCAGACAGAGAAGCGTGATTCGTCACTCCACAGAACACGTTTCCATGCTCCAGAGTCCAGTGGCGGCGTCCAAAAACACGTTCTTTACATATTCTTTATTTTCCCGGCGTCTTCTTCTCACCACAATAAGAGCAGCCATCTCTCCTAACGAGCGCATCTAAATAGGACATGCTCTTCAGTTGTTCTAAAATACACACACAAGCAATTCTCCTCTACTTAATTTTCAGGCTTGGTAAATATCATTTTGGGCGCTGAATATGTGAAAGTCTCCTCCAAGTATTTTGCACTCTCAAATAAAAACGCCCATTATTGCATGTTTGTTATATCCTATAGCTGCTAAATACACACATTATTAGACCAATGCAATCGTCTGTTTTGGTTACATGGTAAAAGGTACTTCTACTGAAGGCAATACATAATAGTAAAACATTTATCATAGTTAAAATATAAATATATATGTATATGTATATTTTAAAAAGTGTTTATATGTACATCTTTTTATTTAGCGAATAATCTTATGCTGTTTTTGATTATTAGGACACTGGACACAAGAACATTCCCTCTCCTTTTCATGATGTCAAACTTCAACCAATCATGCTGTCAACTTCAAATTCCATCAGCACAGTCCACCCTACTCATTTCCCTTTAAAGACAGCACTGGTTGTTCTGGAAGACTGCAGGAAAATGCTGAGGGCTGATGGGAAATGGAGTGTTACAACCCCTAAGAAGTCTGAAATGGGTAAAAGACAACATTCCAACAGCTACAAATGTGGGACGGTGTTTAAGGGACACTCTAGGTCAATGAGACACCAGACGACACACACAGTAGAAAAGCCACATAGATGCTCTGACTGTGGGAAAGACTTCTCTCAATTGTCAAACCTCCGAAAACACAGAGGAACACACACAGGAGAAAAGCCGTATCACTGCACTGACTGTGGGAAAGTCTTCTCTCAATTTTCAAACCTTCAAAGACACAGAAGAATACACACAGGAGAAAAGCCATTTCACTGTCCTGACTGTGGGAAAAACTTCTTTCAATTGTCAACCCTGAAAGAACATCAAAGAATACACACAGGAGAAAAGCCATATCACTGCTCTGACTGTGGGAGAAACTTCTCTAAATCTTCAAACCTTCGAACACACCAAAGAATACACACAGGAGAAAAGCCATATCACTGCTCTGACTGTGGGAAAAACTTCTCTCAATTGACAAACCTTCAAACACACCAAAGAATACACACAGGAGAAAAGCCATATCACTGCTCTGACTGTGGGAAAAACTTCTCTACATTTTCAAACCTTTTCAAACACCAAAGAATACACACAAGGGAAAAGCCATATCACTGCTCTGACTGTGGGAAAAACTTCTTTCAATTGTCAACCCTGAAAGAACATCAAAGAATACACACAGGAGAAAAGCCATATCACGGCACTGACTGTGGTAAAAACTTCTTTGAAGTAACAGTTTTCACGTGACGTCACAACTTGTAGGAATGCCTACTTGGCGGGCAAAACAAGGCTTTCTTCTGCTACCGCCAAGTATTTTTTTCCAGGTTTGTTTAGCCAAAATGCCGGATAGTTGTTGCTCAATTGGATGCACTAACCAATGTGGAGACAAGCCTGGGTTGTGCCTCTACAGAATCCCATCCGAGAAAGGAAACCCCGAGTAGGAGATTGTGGATTTGTGCTGTTAGACATGCCACCGTTCCTGGGGAGGGCAAGGAATGGCAAACGTCAAAGTACATACGTCTTAGCAGCGAACATTTCTTTAAATGTAAGCTCAAGTAAACACCGGGTATTTTAATTATTGTATTTTTAGTCATATCTCCGTGTAATTGTTCTGACATAGTTCGTTTTCGTGGACCGAATCAACCAACTCCAGTGCCCTTGGCGAGATACACTAGCCAACAGTTAGCTAACGCTAGCTAAATAATAAATTGTCTAGTTTTAAGGGGAAGTTCAATTTTCAGTCTGAAGTCTAGAGTCCAGCCACCAAGAAGAGGAAAAGGGAGAAAGACATGGAAAGGTATGAGCTGCAGAGCAGACTGCAGAACAAGGTGAAAAAGAGGCAAGATGCAGTGGATGTCCTCTTGGATTTGTCATCAGTGCCAGACGCTGAGCCTGCACCACCTGCTGAGGATGAACAACAAACCATGCAAGGAAAAGATGGCCAGATTACAAAGATAATGCAATGCCCTCAGGGAGGAAAACCATAGACTGATAGACATAATAAAGGAACATTTGATTAACTGTCTTTTGAAACAGATGAAGGAAAAGTGAAAACATTGACAGAAATCCCTACATGTTCCAAGGTACGAGTAGTTTAAACATATGTGATATGGTACAAACCTCTCTCCATTCCAACAACTGCTGTTAACTCATATGAGGTTGAAAATGAACCTTCCCCTATCAGTGCTTGGTTGTATCGTTAAGATCTAAATTCTAACTGGCAGCAGAACATTTTGAAGCACAATTGAAGTGTGGAACGCAATGCTTGTTCCAGCACTTGTGTTTTTGCCAAATCAAGAAAAGCTTCAGCTGTCAATGCTTATGATATTTAGACAGGTCTTTCTGAAATGTGCCTGTATTAATGACTTCTTTGAGATTTTCATTGAAAAGCCTGGAGACCTAAGAGCAAGAGCACAGACCTACTCAAAATGTAAACATCACTATACCATGAAATATCTAATTGGCATAACATCACAAGGAACAGTTTATTTTATGTCAAAAGGATGGGGTGGCAGAACACTTGACTGAAAGAAGTGGATCTTTGGATTGCCTCAACCCAGGTGATGTGATACTAGCTGATAGAGGGATTGATGTGGCAGGTTCAGCCAGTCAGTACAATGCTGAACTTAAGATCCCAGCTTTTACTAAAGGGAAGAAGCAACTGGGCCCAGTGAAATTGGAGTCGACACAAGGACTTGCATCGGTTAGGATCAATGGAGAGAGATCTCGGTGAGGCAAGGAATCGGTCTACCATACTTCAAAGTACAATTGAAACTCAAATGTGTGAAGCTGAGCATCCTGAATGTCTTACACCTCTAGGTGAAATAGTCTTGAAAAATATGATGAAAAAGTGAAAACATTGACTGGTTTAAAAATTTGGTTCCAATTTAACGTTGGATAACTTAATCTAAATTTGCTCATTTGATGTATCTTTAACCCTGATCATTTTACAATGGCAGCATTTCAGTGCAGTACTTCTTCACTACTGTTTCTCCTTTAGTGCAGTACTGCTTCCTTTTTTCTCCTTTGCCACCCGGTGGTCAAACGTTGGAAATGTGCATATTGTGGAATAGTTTCTTTTTTAGTATCTTTTATTCACTAAAATGTACATTCATATTGTCTGTGAACTTCTTAAAGCATGAACAAATTATATGCCCAGTTTGTTGGTGCTTGTACGTATATTTACACTACCGCTCGAAGCTTTGGAGTCACTTAGAAATGTCCATATTTAAAAAAAGTTAAAATAAATCTATTCTAATATCTATAATTGATCAGAAATGTAGTCTAGACATTATTAATGTGGTAAATTACTATAATATGTGGAAAATACAGATTGTTTTATGGAATATATACATGGGCGTATAGAGGCCCATTTCCAGCCACCATTACTCCTGTGTTCCAATGGCATGTGTCAGCTAATCCACCTGCTTGGTTCCTTTAACCAGATTGATGCTTAACTAGAATGTTGCTGTTGTCTATAGTATGTGACTAATTCAAGTTTATCGTGGACCTGCAAATAAATGACAGCAATACTAGTAACCTTATAATCTCAACTATAATTTTGCCAAAAGAAAAGACATATCCAATTGTGAAATGCCTTTATTGATTTTTAAAGTTAATATCTTCTTTAATGGACCGAGTGACAGACTTGGTCAGGAATGTTGAACTCCTTCATCACAGAATTGGCCTTGGAAAGAAAAGAGACAACTATGAGTAAACCAGCTGATGATTTGCTGCTGTACAGCACATTAATATGAACATGAGTTACTGTAAATGGAATAAAGCTCACAGTTATCTTCTTTGACCTCCTGAGCCAATTGAAGCATCCAGTTGGTGCCTTCTTCTTCTTCATATTATTGGCAGAGGGCAGCAGAACACAGGGATAGATGCTAGATAAACCGTACTCATTGCTGGAGACGTTTTGAGGGAGGTCTTTTTCATCCACAGGAAGAGTCTGAACACATAACAAATGCAAATGAATTAAACAAAAACATAATTAACTGAATAGCAATGTGTTCCTGTCTTCTAGGTAGTATTCCTTCATATTTTACTGTATGACTCAATGTCTCATTTAGAATTGAAAAAAGCTCACAGTTTTTTTCTTTGACCTCCAGAGCCACATGAAGCATCCAGTTGGTGCCTTCTTATTATTATTGGCAGAGAGCTGCAGGGCACTGGCATACATGCTAGGTAGACTGTGCTGGTTGTTTTGAGGGAGGACATTTTCATCCACAGGAAGAGCCTGAACACGAAACAAATGAAAATATATATAGAAAATAATACATAGTTAACTAAATTGAAATGTATCCCTGACTTCCCAGGAGAAATCTTTAATATTTTACTGTTAGACTTACAGCCAGCCTCTCGGTTTCTTTACATCTCGTCTCTTTGGTGACATCACTGAGAACTATCCTGTTTCCTTGGTGTCCAGTATTTTCAACACTCGACCGAGCAGGAACATTGATAGAGGCAGTACCACTGGCCAATTGGAGGGTCTTTCTGGTCCTACAGCTGGGAATAACCTGGCTGGTATTAGTAGACAGCATCTGGCTAAGGGCCTTTGCCTTCAGCAGCTGACCAACAGGGACAACGTTTCCATGGCGCTTGGTGAACAACCCTGAAAGATTGCAGACCTGAAGGGCTAAAGTCAGCTGACTGATAGCCAGATGGACTGAACGGTTCAAAATCAAACCCAAAGAGATGTCCACTCGGTCAGAACAAGAGAGCTGACCAGCAGAGCTTCCAGCACCCTGGCTGCCATTGAGAATGGAGTTTGAAGCATGCTGGGAGCCGTCGTTGATCCAGGCGATGCTGTTGATTTGAGTTGTGGCTGAAGAGGCAAAGGTATTACCTCTCAACTGGTGGATCCACGCTGCAACACACAATGAGAACAATGGTAAAAAAGAAAATACCTGTTTTATTGGAATATTTGTTACTTGTTTGACAGAAGATCATATGAGAAATACAGTTTGTTTTACATAAATAATAATTCAACTTCAGTTATATAATAATTAAATAATCTAAAAATAATTCCTACCTATAATATTGGAAGCCAGCTTCTGACCACCAGCTCCAAAATGCAGCTTGCCTGTAGCCCTGAAGCCCCCATGGAGCTTGGTTAACATCACTGAAAAGATGCAGTCCTGAAGGGCCACACACAGATGCACAGTGGTAAGGTTGACTGCCGGGGTCAAAGTGGAACATTGCTCCACCTCGTTCATCTCCCTCATGTTGGAGTCAACAGTGAAGATGGGCTTCACACCCGGAGACAGGATGTCTGCAGACAATATAACCCTGGAAAGAGTGTCATTTTAATGGCCCGTGTGTTCTTCATATCCTGCCACTCATTGGCAGACACCAGGAAGTGGTTATGGGAGAAACAGGAAGCCAAGCCCAGAGCACATGTGACAGGAGCCAGTAGTGTAGCAGTCTCAGGAGAGATTGAATTGGCCTGAGCCAGGTCTTTCTCCATGGCCAGAAGGTCTTCAATAGCCTTGGAGTCCACATTGATAAGAGGCTCCCACTGGTCCAGGTCAGACAGTGGACCACCAGAGCCTACAGTGCAGTGGCTGCTCCCAGTACTGCATGGAGCGATCGGAGCACTGCAGTCCTCACTGCTAAAGCTGATGCTATGAGGAGTGGGTGAATAGGCGTATTTATTGCCTGTTATCTTGTAGACCTTCTCTCTCAGGACAGTGTCACAATCTAAATCTAAATCATCCAAAGCTGGAGGGTGTTGAGTAGCCTTGGAATTCAGACTGTAAAGCAGCTCTACTTGCTTGAGGGCAGACAGTGATCCACCTGAGCCTGCAGTGCATGGGGCTCTCATATCACTGTAGTCTACCCAGTTTAAACCGAGTTTATGAACAGTGGGTGAATAGGCGTATTTATCGCCTAGTGTCTGGTAGATCTTCTCTCTTAGGAGAGAGTCATCCAGTGAGAGAGTAGCAGGTGTTATCCACTCTGAAAACACCATAGTAACATAAATGTAAACAAAGCCATCCAAAGTATGCAACAACAATATCTGTATGTGCATCATGTAAAGACGGGTAACATATTTCCTAATTGTGCAAAAACAAAACAAAACAAGATGTACAGATCTAATCAAATAAATTGTCTCACCTGGTTTGCTGGTAATTTGCATAATTGCGCTGTAGGAATGTGCTCTTGTAGGAAGAAATGCTCATTCACGCTTGCTCGCAAAGTGTTGTTTTGAGACTGCAGATCTTCAGAACCTTGCATAGCATTTCTATACATTCTGGAACGTGCGTTATGTTGTTATGGAATCACATAGTTAGAACATTACATCACTAGACTGGAACTTCTCTCTTTTTTAAAGGAGCGTGGCGTGTATAAATAACTCATCTGCTGCGCATATGCATCTCAGTTTCGTCTGTTGGGTTTGGTCGTAGGCACCAAATTATTAAATTAGCTTAAGCTAAATATTTATTGTAAAAGATAACTATTATGTGTAAAGCCTATATAATGGTGTATATAATGGAGTCGGTGCCCTCCATCATAAAAAGAGAGCAACTGCAGTGCGCCTATGTTTGCTTACAAAAAAAGACTAGAATGCTGGTTAGCTAGCGATTGCGATATATTGTCAAAGTTAGCTAGTAAGTAAAACCAGTACTAATTAGTGCTTTTGTTATGCTATGTTAAGTTAACGTTACAAGCAAAGAGTAAAAAACTCTTGAGTGTCTAATCAAAAATGTCATAGTCCAAGGTTGGATAACTTGATAAAAAAAAAAAAGTATATATTATATGCACAGTTGATGTATTTTCAGTGCAGTACTTCTTCACTAATGTTTCTCTACTACCACCCGGTGGTGAAATTTGAGAAATGCACATATTATTGAATGATCTGAAAAATGGAATCATAAGTCCAACATTTTAGAACAAAATTATATAACTATTTAATTTTTATTAGTATTTTTTGGATACTGATAAAAATAATTAACAAATGCTGTGCCCAATTTATTGGTGCTTGCAGTTATATTTATACTTCTATGTTTGTAGAACTTTGGTCTGATATCTTAAGGTAAAAAGTGTACTTCTTACATTGTTGCAAGTAGGCCTACAAAACTGAAGGAGTTTTTGAAATTCCTCACATTGGTTCCTGGCTGATAATGGATTCCTCTCAGAGTGCCATTGATGGTGGTTCCAACAGTCTGTGAAGACCTGCAAATGGCTCTGTCTCAGTGGAGGAGATATCCAGTGCAGTGCATCAATCTTTTCCTCTAGGTTGAGTAGGCCCTCCCTCTGCAATTGGCAGAAAATAAATATAGAAGAGGGCCAACACTGCCCCAAAGATATCAACTATTATTTATGTATGTGCATTAACTAGTTAAGGATCTACCTCGATGTATGTGTATTAAGTAGTGATGGATCCACCTCAATGCACCATCAATGGTGGTTCTAACAGTCTTTGAAGACCTGCAGATGTCTCTGACTTTGTGAAAAAAATCTTCTGTACAGTTCAGCAATATAAGAGATAATGACTCATTGACTTTTTTAGCGTGTCCTGCCTTGAACCTTGGATAGTCACATTGAGTTTGGTGCATGAATTATGATAACTGAGCAATATTGTTTTCCTTATCATTTTAAAAGCACATAGAGCTTACAAAAACAAGAGGAACTTTTGTTTCAAAAGTGAAAATGTAATAAGCGGTCGACATGTACAGATTCCCACTCCAGTGGGCAATGCGTTCCACACTTGAAACACATCCCTATAATAATGGAGCAGACCATATGTAATAATAATCATATTAGTACATTTTATTTTCCCTTTCAAGACACTCCAGGCCACCTTACAGAAATCAGATAAGTGAATTTAACAAAAAAAATGAGTAATTCAGCAGCATAATAACAATACAACAGGGATGTGGGGTAGGAAACCACAGTGGATCTTCACTAAAAACAAGGGGAGACATCAGGACACAGTACAAGAGCACTAAAGTGAGTAGGCCAGTTTGAACAAATTAGTTTATAGTTGTGACTTGAAGTAGATAAAGTGTCCAGTTTGAACAAATTAGTTTATAGTTGTGACTTGAAGTATGATAAAGTGTCAACTGTTGATAAAGTGTCAACTTGAGTGGTATAAGTGAGGCTAAATTCTGGATTATTTGTAGCCGGTTCAGTTGGGTTGCGATGCCTGAAAGAACAGCATTGCAGTAATCCATTTAGCTGCCGTTGAGCTCAGGAAGTTCCTGCTCACCCAGCTCCTGATGTCCAGCAGGCAGTCAGTGAGGGAGGAGGGAGGGCAGTGGTGGGTTGGGTAGAGACATAGAGCTTTGTATCGTCAGCAGAGCAGTTCCTTTACTAATCCTTTAGCCTGTGTTCTGTACGGCAGCAGACTAGCCGTCACCTCGCGCTCTCTGTTTCTCCTCGGACTGTTCTAGCCAGCGGCTCCAGATGTCTGTGTCATGGACGGCTTTCAGTCATTCTCCTCAAAATGCCAGAATAAAAGCCTCCAACGACAGGAATAGAACCATTACCATCAAGGGGAGGAGCACCTGTCAGATGTGATGAGGGCTGCTGTGTGTGTGTGTGTGTGTGTGTGTGTGTGTGTGTGTGATCTGTCCTTTAGCCTTCATGCCAGCATTACTGCCCACCACATGGAAAACGCATGGATTAATAAAAACAATCATTGGAAAATAATTTTAAAAAATCAACAGACAGAAAACCTTCTATTAAGAGATGACAGTCTACTCAATAAGATATCAAACTACTGATTTGGTCTCAGGATAGAAGACCGGTCCATTGTTTCCTCCTTTGGGACACCAGTAGTTGGTGGACTCCATCAGCCTCATGCTAGTTTGTTTCCCTGGATGGTTTCAAAGACACATATCTTTTAAATAAAACGTAGCACCTAGCAATCCCTAGAGAATATGTATGACTGAGACAATTTAGGTGAGTTATAATTAGGCATGTATGTTGTAGTGTCTAAGGCTTAACACATTTTTTTTTTCAAACAATCAGAGAAACGATTCCCTCTGTGTGCATTCTTTGGTGTTTTAGAAGGTTGCTGAAGTGCGCAAAGTTTTTCCCACAGTCCGAGCAGTGATATGGCTTTTCTCCTGTGTGCATTCTTTGGTGTGTTTGAAGGTTTGCCCAAATAGAAAAGTTTTTCCCACAGTCAGAGCAGTGATATGGCTTTTCTCCAGTGTGTATTCTTTGGTGTTTTTTAAGGCTTGACGATGCAGAGAAGTTTTTCCCACAGTCAGAGCAGTGATATGGCTTTTCTCCTGTGTGTATTCTTTGGTGTGTTTTCAGGTTGTTCATTTTTGAAAAGCTTTTCTTACAGTCAGAGCAGTGATATGGCTTTACTCCTTTGTGCATTCTTTCATGTGTTTTAAAGCTTGACAATTGAGAGAAACTTTTGCCACAGTCAGCACAGTGATATGGTTTTTCTCCTGTGTGTATTCTTTGATGAGTTTTAAGGTGTGATGACTGCCTAAAATTAGTTCCACAGTCAGAGCAGCGATATGGCTTTTCTCCAGTGTGTTTTCTTCGATGTACTTTAAGGTGGGATAACAGATTAAAATTTTTCCCACAGTCACAGCATATATGTGGCTTTTCTGCTTTGTGTTTCGTCTGGTGTCTCACTGAGCTATAGTGTCTTGTAAGAAACATCCCACATTTGTGGCAGTTGTGACAATGTCCTTCACGCATTTCAGTTGTTCTAGGGGTTGTAACACTCCATTTCCCATCAGCCCCCAGAAATTTCCTGCAGTCTTCCAAATACACCAGTGCTGTCTTTAAATTTAAAGAAGTAGAGTGAACTGCCATGATAGAATTTGAAGTTAGCAGCATCATTGGTTGAAGTAAAAAAAATGAATGAAGAGGAGATGGGATGTTCTCGGGTCCAGTGTCCTAATAATAAAAAACAGAATAAAAAATGGCTATTTAAACAATAAAAACTAAATCCCACATTAACAATAGTTAGTAGAAGACAATAATAACACTAGTAGACAGTAATAAAAACAATGCCGTTTCCATGTTTAAGACAGGGGCGTGTCTAGACTTTAAGACAGGGGCGTGTCTTGACCTTAAGACAGGGGCGTGTTTAGACCTCAGCAACAGCTGAGGACAAGCCCTAAAGATATGAACAGCACACCAATTATTAGGAATTAATTAATTGGCCAATGGTATCATGAAGTCTCTCAACTGTATTAATAAATTGCCATTTTGTAAGAAAGTAACTAATGTAAAAAGCATATGTAATAGTAGATTCAGTACTACACATGTAAAAAACATTTTAAATTATTTTTTGCTACTTGCTCATTTGCAGACATTGGTACTCTGGCACACATTGGCAACTCTGTGTGTATGTCATGTCAGGTCAGCTACGTGCGTGCGTGTTAGTAAGGGGACACGCTTGAAAAATAGGTTTCTAATCTCAATGTGATTTTCCTGATTAAATTAAGATTTAAAAAAATCTCATAATTCATATTCACACAATCTTATACTTGGCGGTAAAAAACCCGTGGCTACAGCCCAATAACCAGGCACTAAGCATGGTAGTGTAGCATACCAATCTTGCCATTTTTGCACTGGCTACCTGTCCACTTTATACATATTTTTTGTTGTTGCAACTTTTAAAACCACAACTGAGGCCAGTAGAAGTCCACTATAGAGTCGTTGCTCTCTTTTAACACTTAAACAAACTTATTTGTCTGTTGAAAAAGTAAAAGGTTTGATGTCAGAATGAACTGTTTATGAACACAAGATCTCTTTATTCTCTTTTGAGGCGCTCATCTTGGAACATGGCATAATGGATATCATAACATCCTATCCTGTGGATATTGAAAATGTGGTCTAAGAAGAGGCCGAACTAAGAAGTTTCAACTTCCTTGGACTCCATTTACACCCCTCCCCCACACAGACATGACCAGGCCAATGCTTCTCTTTCTCTCCCTGTTGAGTGTGTTACTTAAACCCCTTTCACACCAGCTGTTGGTTGCTGTTGGGTCAGCTGTTGGTGTGAGAGGCTCAACCCGGGTTATTCCAGATACGTAACAGAAAGTAACTTACAGACCCGGGTTGTGTGTGTACCACGGCGATGCGAGTCTTTCTCTGGGCTAAGATGTGGTGTGAATGGGTCCAATGAGGGATGCCGGTGCTCAAATGACCCGGGTAAAACTGTCAGTGTGAAAGGGCTACAGGTCCCCATTGGTTAATGCACCCCCACCTGCCTAGCAACCAGCACCCTGGCCACATTCCACCAACCAACTCAACCAATCATATTTTAGGCCTACAGGTAAACTTTACAAAATATATAGTATAAAATCAAAGTGCCAACAATTTCCACAGCTAAGACAGCCAGCTCTATTTCAAGATCAACCCACAAAGAAAGAAAATTTCAAATAATACTACGTCACAGCGGATTTTTACCTGTCAACTTACATCAGCCATGATGGTTCCCGTTGCCTCTCCACAGTTTGGTTTGTGCGTCTTTCAGTGATGGGTCTTTGCTCCAAGGTTGATGGGAAATGTTCCTGTGTCCCCACATGGAGAGGACAGAGCTTCAGTTCTTATGCACTCTTCTTTGTTCTGGTCTGTCTAACAGCCCCTCCCCTTCGGTCACATGATAGCTTTTAAGAGTAGGGTTTAGGAGTCTGCGTGTGTGGGGGAGGGAGGAAGGGGAGGTCACTTTGAGTCAGTCTACTCACAGACTGGACCGAGGTCTTGTTCAGAAAGAATAAGTGGTTCTTTGAAAAGGTAAGACTACTTTAATCAAGGTTTGTTATCATTATTATTAGTAGTATACGTAGAAGTAGAAGTAGTAGTAGTAGTTTTAGTACTAGCAGAAGGATATTACATGTTTACAAATTATTTTTGATTTCTTGGTGTTGAATATTGTTATTTTATAAAGCCACCTGCCATGGAGGGAGGGATGGGGATTGTGTGGGAGAGGAAACAGGTGATGATTCCCAGCTCATTTTTCTCTCTCTCCCTCTATGCTTATGATCTCCAGGGAGACCTGAGAAAAACATGAGAACCCTCCATGAGCATAACTGTGACATGGCGTCAGGTCAGGCCCAAGTGCAGGACACGGAGACAGGAGTAGGAGAACAAGTAACAGATGTATTTGCTCGAGGCTGATGGAGGGAGAAGGGAAGCCAATGAGTCCAGAGAGGGAGCTGGAAGGCAGAAAAGGATGATGAGGCAGGCAAGCAAAAAGGCACAGGCGTGCAGGTGGAAGGTGGTCCGGGAGGGTGTTGTTAATCCTGAAGTACAGGAGAGCAAAGTTAACGAGGCGCACAAAAGACATAAACAGACATAAAAAAAAAAGCAACACAGAGGTCACTGAGCCGAGGTGCTTGCTACCAAATAAACTGAAGCAATAATCTGGCGATGAGTGGGTGGAAGACCGGTGTAGAAATAATGCAGACATGATGAGTAGATGGGTGGGAGTAGACGACACACACACACAGAGAGAAAGAGAGAGAGAGAGACAGCATGAGAAACAAGAGGGAGGGGAAAAACACAAGAAAGACAAGGGACAACAATGAACACGTCTCTCTCTCTCTCTCTCTCTCTCTGCTGGGGATCTTATAAGTGTTTTTGTCACCCTTAAACAATATACCCCATTAATGCACTTGGTCTTGTGTTAACACTTGTGTACCCATTGTTTCATCTTGACCATGAGCCATTAGAGCGAACAGATAAACGGAGTTGGAGCTCCATGGTGCTCAATAGCTTTAGTCACCCCAACTCTCTTCTGGATGCAGAATGATGGACTCTGTAGAGTTTACAATAGAGACCTTATTTTTTTCAAAAAATGAAATAAAATGACAGTTGTAGTTCATGTTTTTCTGACTTGGTGCCAGTTCAGATACTGAAATTCACACTGTCGAGGTCACCTGATGCACACCATGGCACACTACTTGTCAGAATTATGGATCATGGTAGTGGGGCAAGTATATTTCTTTTCACATTCTATGTTCCATTGTGTCCCAAAAAGACAGCAGGATGGTGGAAATGTCTGAGCTCTAGAGGGTACATTGATCCATGCTCTCTGGCCCTCGGATACAGGATTAGGGAACAAGTCCAAAAATGCATCAAGGAAATCACCCAGGAATGACTGAGTTTTCTCCCAGGTTATACGTGCTAGGTGATCCATTGACTCTGAGCACGTGGACATGCAGAGTGGATCCAGACAGCCATGATGGCGGGTAGACAGACTTTAATGGGAGGAGCTCACTGTGACAGAACGTGGACATGCAGAGTGGCTACAGACAGCCATGATGGCGGGTAGACAGACTTTAATGGAAGGAGCTCCTTATCAGGAATGGTTCATAGAACTGGGAAAGGTGACCTCATTTGAACCTTCATGTTGGGGTCATTCTCCTCCCAGTAGTCCTCCTTCTTCTCCTCCTGGGATCCAGGATAGCAGTTAAAAACCAGCTGAGAGACTTGTGGCAAGATATTTACAAGTCACACAATTATAATAAATGAGAAAACATATTGACCAAGACAATGTTTTCAGTGCTAAAAATGCTGAATGGGACTCAGCTCTGAGCTCTGATTTTGATTCAGGACTACAATGAGTGTGTGTCTCAGAGAGAGAGGAAGCCTAAAGGTCAAGGGTAAAAGTGTCGTCCTGCAGGGTCATTAACACAGAGAGAAGGAGTTAGACACAATAGAGCAGAAACACACCGCTAACAACACGTCGTCAGCCTGGTAAGGACTCTAAGTCATGATGGGCTACAAACAAAGGGTCAACCCGGGTTATTCCAGAGAAGTTAATTATTAAAAGAAGCTAATTAACAGAACCGGTGTGTGTGTGAACGGCGGCGACGCAGGTCTTTCTCTGGACCAAAGTGTGGTGTGAATGGGTCCAAAGAGGGTTGAACCTGTGCTCAATGACCTGGGTAAAACTGTCTGTGTGAAAGGGCAGCAGGTCCCCATTGGTGAATGCACCCCTACCTGCCTAGCAACCAGCACCCTGGCCACATACCACCAATCGACCCCACCAGGTTTTACAGGTAAACTTTACAATAAAAAGTGCATACAATCTAAGCTACAGCTAAGACAGCTAAGTCCAATTCAAAAGTCCATATCAAGATCAACCCATTAATAAAGAAAAAGTCAAATCAAATCTTTCAACTTACCTCAGCAATTGTGATTCCTGTTGCCTCTCCACAGTTTGTGTTAGTGTTTGCTCTTAGGTTGGTAGGAAAAGTTCCTGTGTTTCAGTATTTAGAAGTCATTTTATTTTAGAGCTTCAGGTCTGATTTATCTGTTGGTTTACTGATGGGGGAGGGGCTTCTTCTTTGTTCTGGTCTGCATAACAGCCCCTCCCCCTCGGTCCCTGGTTTATTGTTTCAACAAACTGCAGGGAAGTGCTAAACTACTGGCTGTCTTTTCACCCATTAGAAATGGTAGACCTACCCTCATTTAATCTGACTGCCACGTTTATGTTCCGTAACTCTCTGACAAGTGACAGGATAATGCATCAGGTGACCTCACCAGAGTGTGATTTTTATTATCAGAACTGACACCAAGTCAAAAAAACATATGAACTACTACTGTCATTTTCTAAAATGTCCATTGAGAAAACCTTTTAGAACACCTGGTTAAGATGAAACATGAGGTACAGAAGTGTGAGTGTAATGGGTGTTGTCACCTATTTCCTCTCTCACATGAGTGCAGGGAAACATGCGTGGATCCCATGGGCTCTCTCTGTATCCCGAGTACACTGACTCACTGTGACCTTCTCTTTACCCCTCCCCCACACACATGGAATGCTAATCCCCACTCTTTCTCTGCCTCATGTTCTCATTCTAGGGAAGGGGGTAGGTCTACCTAAAGTAGTAGGCCTGTCTTTATGTGTAGATAGAAACTAGGCACTTCTTTGAATTTGGTCAAAAAGACAGACAGTAGTTACCACTTTCTTGTGTCTGTGGGTTGGAAAAACAAGACATCATGTGACCGAGGGGGAGGGGCTGATATACCAGAACACCAGAACAAAGAAGAAGCCCCTCTCCCATCAACAGACCAATGGATGAAGCTGAAGCTCTGCCTTTTCCATACTGAGACACAGAAACCTTTCCTACCTGCCTAGGAACAAAGGCCGACCACTGAGAAAGAAAGACTGTGGAGTGGCAACAGGAATCACCATGGATGAGGTAAATTGGGGAATAATATTGACTATTGTAAAAATTTTCTTAACTTTTTAGTTGTGTGTGTAACAATCAAATCGTACATTCTCTCAATATTAGGACCCTGAAAACAAGAAAATTCTGTCTGGTCTTCAGATCTTCAAACAAAAGCAAATCCATTGGCTATCATCAATTCCAAATGGTTCAGTTGACTGTACTCATGTACCTTTAAAGAAAGCAGTAGTTTTTCTGGAAGACTGCCGGAAACTGCTCGGGGCTGATGGGAAATGGAGTGTTACAGCCCATAGAAAGTTTGAAATAGTTGAAGGACAACATCCCAAAAAAAACAAATGTGCAACGGGACATGTCATTTCAATGAGACACCAGAAGACACACAACGGAGAAAAGCAATATAGCTACCGTGACTGCCTTGACTGTGGGAGGAACTTTACTCAATTATCAAGCCTTCAAACACACCAAAGAATACACACAGGAGTAAAGCCATATCGCTGCACTGACTGTGGGAAAGCATTTGCTTACTTGAATAGCCTCCGAGCTCACCAAAGAACACACACAGGAGAAAAGCCATATCACTGCTCTTACTGTGGGAGGAGCTTTACTCAGTTATCAAGCCTTCAAACACACCGAAAAATACACACAGGAGAAAAGCCATATCACTGCTCTGACTGTGGGAAAAACTTCTCTCAATCGATTAACCTTAAAACACACAGAAGAATACACACAGGAGAAAAGCCATATCACTGCTCTGACTGTGGTAGAAACTTCTCTCGTTTGACACACCTTAAAACACACCAAAGAATACACACAGGAGAAAAGCCATATCACTGCTCTGACTGTGGGAAAGCCTTTGCTTACTTGAATAGCCTCCAAACTCACCAAAAAATACACACGGGAGAAAAGCCATATCACTGCTCTGACTGTGGGCAAAACTTCTCTCAATTGTCAAACCTTAAAAAACATCAAAGAATACACACAGCAGAAAAGCCATATCACTGCTCTGACTGTGGGAAAGACTTCTCTCAGTTGTCAAACCTTCAAATACACAGAAGAATACACACAGGAGAAAAGCCATATCACGGCACTGACTGCGGGAAAAACTTCTTTGAAGTAACAGTTTTCACGTGACATCACAACCTCATAAAAAGGCCTACTTGGCGGGCAAAACAAGGCTTACGCTACCGCCAAGTATTTTTACCAGGTTTGTTTTACCAAAAAGCAGGATAGTTGTTGCTCAATTGGATGAACTAACCAATGTGGAGACAAGCTTGGGTTCTGCCTCTACAGAATCCCAAATTGGAACACCTTAAGAGACACCAAAGAATTCACACATGAGAAAAGCCATATCACAGCTCTGGATGTGGTAAAAACTTATCTCAGATGACAAAGTTTCAAGCACACCAAAGAATACATGCTCTGAGTGTGGGAAGAACTTCTCTCCTATGATCTCAAACCTTAAAACACATCAAAGAAAAAAACATAACACTCGTCTGAATGTTGGAAGGATTTAACTCAGTGGTTCCACCTTGTATGCTGTTTTCTGCTGATCAAAGTCTAAGCTGAATATAAAGGAGTCATCACAAAAAAGGCAATACTGTCGCAATTAACAAGGTGAGGAAGATGGTTTGGCAAAAAATGTCTGACCGGTTAAATGTGCAAATTATACTAGCCTACTGATAGACCCAATTGTTACATAGGAGCTAGCGTGGAGCTAGCCCACTAATAAAAGGAAAAGACAGGGGGACCTCATCAGACACCGTTCCCTAAAGTGCTCAGGAGAAACATGTACAAGGTATTGTCTACTACCTTTCCTAAACAGGTGTCAGTCTCTGAACGTTACAAACTAATGGTAGGCGTGTATTTGTCAGTGAATGGTGGTTTCAGAGAGCTGTGTTCCATGTTTTATTGTTCTTCTCTGCACGTGATTAAACTCCTAGTCATTGCCCCCTTGTGGTCAATATGGATCGACCCTGAAGCACTAAAGACATTTTTTTGTAAATGTTGCGTTGTTCACTAACAGTTTTGGCAATTTTTGCTCAGCTGTTAAATATACGGTATGTCTGAAGTTTTTAAATATTTGCAATCATCATATGTGAGATATGAAGTAATAGGGTAATTATTTCAAATGGACACAGAAATCCTGAGTTCCTGATACTACTGTGTTTCATGAGTTATTCCTTATTTCATTTTTGTAGATATCAGAATAACAAAATATGGACACATTTGGTCCTTGATCCTTCAAATACTTATAACCGCTCTTTCTCTAAAAACAAAGTATACATGAACCTACCGTTGAATGGTGCCTTTCAGTCTTTCAACCAAGCCATTAGTCTGTGGAGGGTATGACGAGCAGAAGCTTCTTTTGAACCGATCACTCCATAATGTATCCAGAGGAAAGAAATGATCTATCATAATAAATACGATGTGTAATTGTTCGCAAAACTTGGTCTGTAAACAGTCTTTTGGGGACATCAAGTCTATTGAACAAGTCAGCAATGCAGTCGGTTATCTCTTTAGTCTTCTTTGTATTAAACAGATATGCCTCAGGCCAATTTGTGAAATAGTCCATGGCAACACAAATATATTGGTGGTAACTCTGAATATTCTCACTAAATCCATTCAGCTCGAGTGACTCAGAAACCTGGTAATGTTAGAGACTAGTGTACTTAGTGGTATGCACAGTGTAATTATGCTTGAGGGACTTTCAATTACATTTACGTCAATTGAATTGTACTCTTGATTTCCTCCTTAATGGCTGACCTCTTCTTCTGGCACTCTGGACATTGAGAAATCTGATAGAGTTTAAACGTGTGAAAAGAGACGACTGTCAATATAACTGTATTAGGTCCATCTATTCTGTATGTCTAGTTAATACTCTGAATCCAATGGTAGGATATTTCTATTTAGCATTAAATATTACATTGAGTAAGACTAAATTTGTAGGAATAAAGTTAAAATAATGTCTCTACTACAGACATTACTCTCATACATTTTCCTTCCAAATGGTTGTGTGCCAGTTTTGTAAAAAGGCATGTGCAATAGAATCCATGAACCATAGGCTTCATTTCCAAAAGGCTGGAACGCGTATCCACAAGACTGAATGGTATTCTTTAGTAGCCATGTCAAATCTAAACTGTGAATGCAGTGTTTTGTGTTTCTATTAAAAGTGTATTGTATTACTTTGTTCTGTTTTATGTGTTTCATCTTTTCTTGTTTTTGCTGTCGCTGGCTGTTAAATGTTGCAGAGTGATTACTGTGTTTGATAGCGCACCAAAAAACACACACACACAATTGCTAAGTGGACATTCAAAATAGTTTAATAAGTTTAACAATAACCAAAAATAACCAGAATTATATTTAATGAAGTTCAAGGGTCCAACAGCCTTTTGCAACGAGTAGAAGTCTTACAAAAACTCCTCTCAGTCTCTACAGAGGAGGCAGGGACAACCAGTAGAAACCTTACTAAAACTCCTCTCAGCCTCTACAGAGGAGGCAGGGACAACCAGTAGAAGTCTTACTTAAACTTCCACTGTAGTAGCAGAATTCTGATGACTTGCATTTGTTTACACTGATGAATGATTGTCCAAACTGGCTGACGTTTTAACTGATTGACAACAGCTGCATGCAGTAAACTAAAGGTTGTATGTCTTGTTTAGAGAATAGCAAAGGTTGCAATTCGTTGCTGAAGGGGTCACACTGGAGACAGGATGTCTGCAGATAACACCAGGGGGATAGTGTGTGTCACTTTGAGATCCATCACTCAGTATGCATATGTGACTTAGCTTAGGGAGAAGGACACACCTCTGTTTTCTATATAAGATAGTTGATTTCATGAGTACATTGTCATCTCCTTTGGATAGCGTCTTAAACGCTGTGTGGGGTGATCTGATTGCAAACGCATTTAATCCATTGCAGAAGTACCTTTTTTAAATAAAATACTTGTGTTGAACTGCATTTTTTGGTCTCGTCGTGTTTAAAATTTTGAATTTCCGCCCGACTGAAGAGACACCTCACGTCTGGCACTATTTTCCTGGATATAGAATATCCCAGTTGTAGAATTGGGCTCTGTACAAAGACTGGGACTACGGGTGGATATGAGCTGCAGCCTGACACTGTAACTCTTTGTAGGTTTGAGCTGCAGCCTTACCAGCCTGGGATCCGTTGGTTCCAATATTTTCATCATTTTTTAGGTTAACATACAATGACGTCTTGTAAGAGGGTCTCAAATAAGGGTTAACTACCAGGCTGGATTTTCCTACTTTCAACTTCCTTGTTTCCGTCTCTGCTTTGCTTCCATCAGGTAACTCCTAATGTTCTTAAATGTTTTACCCTTAATGGGTAATTAGCACATACATTAGCATCTACACATGCATCTGTTCACCTGGGTCCTGGGTTCAAAACCCGCCTTTCTGTGTGGAGTTTGCCTGTTCTCCCCGTGTTTGTGTGGGGGTACTCCGGTTTCCTCCCATCATCAAAAACCATGCTCCATCCTCCTACCAGTGGCCTGACCAGTCACTGCCAATTCAACTGCAGTTGGTCTATGCATGTCTCCTATTTGTGTGAGCAAGTCTGTCACAATATGTTGGGTGAACAAGGCTGGCGCAAATTGGCTGATGTGGTATCACTCAGAGTGTCGTGTTTGATAGCTGTCAGTCCATTTGTTGTTTGTTGTGTGTACTTTAATGGCAACCAATTTGTGTAAAGCGCTTTGAGTCTTGAGAAAAAGTGCTAAAAACTAATTTACAACAAATTGTAAATAATTTATTGAACTGGAATTTATTAACTGTTGACAATTTAATTTATATAGAAAAATATGATTGATTTGTTTTTTGCAATTTCCTTTTGTTTGAGTTTGTATGCAACATAATACATTAACTCAATACAATGTAGGCCTACTGATACTAGTGTGGGCCCACAAAAATGCCATTTATTATTTTGGTCGGTAAAAAATATGATTGGCTGGTAGATTTTTTCATCTACCAGTCCACTTGGCCGGTGAGTCACAAAGTATATTTCAGACATTGGTTTGTGTGTGTGGAGGAGAGAGTTTGTGTGTGGAGGACAGAGTTTGTGTGGGAGGAGGAGAGGGTTTTTGTGTGTGGAGGAGAGGTTTGGTGTGTGTCGAGGAGAGGATGTGTGTGTAGCGATGGTGCCAAATCTACTGGTTATAGTTGTGGATGGTACGGTAGAAAAATGTTCCATCCTGCTTTTCGTTACCCTTCTGTTGAGGTTCCTAGCACACAGACCCGGTCCCAAAAGGTGGGGCTAAAACACTGCACGTAAGATAAACCTTTAGATTCAACGTACAAATGCAAACAAACCCACAACTTTTAAATATCCCATGGATAGTAGTCTATCATTTTCAAACACCCCAGGACATCTCCTTCCTGGGGACCTTTTGGTATCTTTGATCTGACAGTTGTCTCCTTTTACAACAGGCCCTCTCCTTTCCTTATTGTTATACTCAAGCCTGGGATCAACTGACCTCAGGCAATTTGGTCTTGGGTCAGGTCACTAAATAATGAAATTCTACACTTCTCTTCTTTGAGAACATGCTCTGTAAACAATTTCTGTTTACAGTGCTGTCCTTTACGGCCTGTCTATTTGTTATTCTGTCAACTGCTTGTTTCTTCCCCTTTTCTCCGTCCATCTGTCCTGGAGGACAAAAATAGGTTACTAGACTTACTGGCATTTGCTTATCTGTGAACCACCCCAGGGGCCTCAGACCATGTCACCCCTAGCTCAGCTCCACCTTTACTTAGTATTTGTCTCTTCTTGCTAACTCAATCCTCCTAGTTAACTAAAACTACTAAACAATGGTATAATTAACTAATGACCTTTAACATAGATCCCTTGATTATAAAAAGAAGGCACACACTTTTTTCACTAAATATACCATACCAGTATTTTAGCACATTCCTTTGGTCTGTTGAAACAATAAACCAGGGACCGAGGAGGAGGGGCCGTTATGACGACCAGAACAAAGAAGAAGCCCGTCCCCCACAAGCAGACCAATGGATACATAAGAACTGAAGCTCTGCCTTCTCCATACTGAGACATTCTAGAGAATTTGGGAAAAAATTGCAAGAACTTGAATCACAACACTCAAAAAACCAACCTTCTGAGTCTTTGGTCCCTCCTATCCCTCTCAAAGTCCCATCCCACACATGCCCGTGCACGCCCTGACTTGTGTTGTGCATATTTTTGGTTCTCACCAACAATGCATAGAGCGATGTCTGATTCCAAGGTGAGAAACAAAAGAATTCCTAACGTCTCATTGTAAACGCTCTAGAAATGAGTGGTTCACACCAAAGCAACGAGCACAAACACAAATGACTCCATAGTAACGACATACAGTTAGCTAATGTTAACAAAAACAATTTCATAATTTTATTCCCCTGTGAGTATGAGCAAGTGCATGACAATCGTTTGTATTTAGCTGCGATTGGCACCTAGCTACTATACCGTATACGTTGCAGAGTATATCCAACATATGCATGTAAATGAATAATGCCTTTTTGACTAATCTGGCGCTATACTTCCTAACGTTCTAAAACTGCACTTGGCGATTTGACATGCCAAGTTTTTCGCAACGACATTCAGCCGCCTTGCAACTAGCTCACACCCCTTCTACTTTTGTCTGCAACGCGAATTGTAACAACAAGCTTGTTTGGAGGGTGACGCTGTAAGCAGACGTGTATTTTACCTAGGAGTGTGCACACGAGGTGATTGACAGGCAGATAGACCTTACTCCATGCAAAAAACTCTCCTGATTGGTTGGGGATAGGCGGGCATCCCAAGATTTTTTAAAGCTGAATGCAGGGCCCAGGGCGCTCATATGTAGCGCACCTTCTCTCTGAGCGTTTGGTTTAATGATATCCTCCAGGAGGTATGTAATAAATGTAAAAAAAAAAAAAAGTAAAGGCAATTTATTGCTAGAAATTGAAACTTACATACATGCACCTTTAACTGTGAAACAGTACTGGTTTATCTATGGAGTCTGTTAATGTCCTAAACCATAAACTTGGTGCAATGTGTCCTTGGCAGGCGGAGATCAATTCTCAAGCTACACTTTAGTAAATGTGTTTTATTTTAGATGAAGAGAGTTCTTTAGTTTGTTTGTCTTCTTTACATTTAAAATACTTTAAAGTAATGTAAAGTCAAAATGTTTTATTTTCCTTGCAAAACAAAGTAAATGAGAGTCTAATAATACCTTCTCTGAATATTAGGACCTTGGAAAAAAACCCATTCTGTATGGTCTTCAGAACCTTGGACAACAGCAATCCATTGTCTATCTTCAATTCCAAATGGCTCAGTCCACTACTCCTGTACCTTTAAAGGCCGCAGTCGTTTGTCTGGAAGACTGCACAAAACTACTGGGGGCTGATGGGAAATGGAGTGTTAGAGCACTTAAAATGTCTGAAATGGGTAAAGGGCAACATCCCATCGGCTACAAATGTGGAAAAACCTTCACGGGACACGCTAGTTTAATGAGACATCAGACGACCTACACAAGAGACGAGCCATACAGCTGCTGTGACTGTGGGACAAATTTTTATCGATCATCTAAACTAAACAACACAAAAGAAAACATGCAGTAACCAAGCCATATCACGGCTCTTACTGTGGCATAAACTTCTCTCAATTGTCAAACCTCAGAAAACACCAAAGAATACACACAGGAGAAAAGACATATAACTGCTCTGACTGTGGGAAAAACGTCTCTCAATTATTCAGCCATCAAACACACCAAAGAATACACATAGGAGAAAATACATATTATTGCCCTGATTGTGGCAACAACTTCTCTAAATTGTCAAGCCTTCAAACACACCAGAAAATACACACAGGACAAAAGCCATATTATTGCCTTGATTGTGGGAAAACCTTCTCTCAGATGTCAACCCTTAGAACACACCAGAGAATACACACAGGGGAAAAGCCATATTATTGCCCTCATTGTGGAAAAAACTTCTCTAAATTGTCATACCTTCAAACACATCAAAGAATACACACAGGAGAAAAGCCATATCACTGCTCTGAGTGTGGGGAAAACTTCTCTCTATTGACAAGACTTACAAAACATCAAAGAATACACACAGGAGAAAAGCCATATCACTCCTCTGACTGTGGGAAAAACGTTGATCACCTAAGTAGCCTTCAAACACACCAGAGAATAGACAGGAGAAAAGCTATATTATTTCCCTGATTGTGGGGAAAGGTTCTCTCGATTGTCAAACCTTAAAAAACACCAAAGAATACACAGAGGCCAGAAAAATACACTGCACTACAGGGAGGACAAACGTGTTTTCATTTTTTTTTAATCAAGTGATTAAACAGTGAATGCTCCAAATTTGTGTTACTTACTAAACGTTTATTAATAAAAACGAATTCATAAATTTTCAGTTGACTAAAAGTGAGTGTTTGATTGTCGAAAAAAGGTTTTTAATTGCATCGAGTTAATACTTCGGTGTAGCCAAGCGGTGTCTTCAGAAAGTTCAAACCTTTGACATTAGTTTACTTCTTTGTCTGGGATAAATAATGTATATGTTGCAACAATTACCTTGAAAAAACTCACTGCCTTTACAGGTGCATGGTCATTTACCTAAATTAAGGCTAAAATATTAAAAACGTGTATGCTGAAAACTGCAAACGTGTCAAACAACTTAGCTTTTTTATTACTCTGGCAATTGCTACTGCTGGCAATTGCGTTTGTACACCCTTAATCAGTGCCATTAATACAGTGCTAACCCTAACCCTAACCCTAACCCGGATCGGAAACACATTTCATAACATCTCAGTAAAATGTAGGTCCCATTGCAAGATCATTGATCGTTACATATCTGCTTATTTAGCGGTAATAAACAGGCATATTCTCTTGTAGGCTACTATCGTTTTCCCTGCCTCCCCCTACAGTTTTAATTCTTTTAAATTCTTTTAAAGTGGCACTCCTATGCCACTCAACGCAATCTGTAAGGAAACCATTGCTTCGGTGGTCATTGAGGAAAACAAAAGATGAAACGAATGGTCCAGCTTTCCTCACAGCAATTCATAGGCTACCCGAAACTCGTATGGTGCATGTTAAGTTCTAAATTAAATATTAAAGTATTTTAATAGAAAGTGTTTGAAATCCGCAATATTAATAGCCTTGCACTGATATTTAAAACGAGCCCGCTGAAAACGAGCCCGCTGTTTTACTAGATCCCGGCTATTAACGTTAGCTTGGTATTGATAACTTTACCAATGTATATCACTTAGATTCACAATCAACATGCCCAAGGTTTCCGTTCAATGTGTTAAGTAATAGTAGCCAAACTGACTGACATAACTATACATCTAGAACAATTACAATATGTTTCGCTTTATGGATTTCAACCAACGCGACTGAACTCTAAACCAAAACAAACTTGCTAGTGGAGAATGACTAACCGCTGCGGGTCCTGAACAAGTGAAGGCACGGTAAATTTTGAGGGGGCAGATCTTTTTTTTACCTTCGATCGATTTTTTTTATTTTGCCGAATATTCCCTAGAGGCCTTGGTCTAGTCAAAGTTGAAAGGCCACGGTGGAACTTTTTGATTAAAGTTAGTAGCGATTCAAGTAAAGTATATAACACGTATTTTAAATATATATTTGTTTACTAATTGCTTGTAAGGTCATGTCCGGACATGTCTCAGTCAGTCTATCCTGTGTATTTACAATAAATAATAATATCACTTCATCCATTGCCCCATTCCAGTTCATTCTGACAGGTGGATGTGCCTCCATAAAACCCACTTAAGCCCTGCTTCACTCCCTTTTTCCAACTCTGTGTGCCACTGTGTGTTAAATCGTTGATTAGCAATAGTTGTGAAATATCATGATGGGTTATGTCAGAAATTTGGAATATTTTATGTTATTTTCTTAGAAACCTTTTGTTGACCACTGTGGGGCAGAGAAGCATTGCTACTGAAGTTATACATTTTTGTAGAAGAAGACAGGCCTCCCTAGAAAGAAGACCATAACAGCATGTATTCATGTTGGAATGTACAGGAAATGGTCTTTCTTACAATAATATGTAAGTGTATGCCAGGTGCATACAATGGGTATAGGATTTGATACAGTATACTTTGTTTCTGTTTTGTGTTTGAGTGTACTTGTCCTGGGATCTCTTATCTAAATAAAAAGAGCATGGATCCACATGCGTGGTTTGTGTTTTACCTGTCTGTGTGTGTTGATACCTGTTTTCCAAACACGCCTGAGCTCTGCAGGCTTACCTACTGCACTGACCCTCAGTTCAGGTTTTTAACGCCCTGCATGTTCCAAGTTTATATTAAGTCAAAAAATTACAATATATGGAAAAAACACCAACCGTTTTTCAGTGCTAAAAAGGCTGACTGTGACTCCTCTGAGCTCTGAGTTTTATTCAGGATTAATTTGAGCATTTGTCTTTGAGAGAGAGGAAGCCTAAAGGTCAGGGGTTAAAGTGTTGCACTGCAGAGTCATCAACACAGTGAGGAGGAGTTAGACACAATAGAGCAAAAATGTACCTTTAACGACAAGTCTTCAGCCTGGTAAGGACTCCAAGTCATGATGAGCTACAAACTAAAGGCAACCCTCCTACCTGACGACCCTGCACTCCTAAACCAGCAGAACCAGTTCTGACTGCTGTGTCATCAGTTGTACATTTACTTTATAACATATACTTTCATATTTAACCACAAAAATGTTTTACTGTTGGAAAACATTCTGATGTCCAAGGAACCAAAAAATATTTGTAAACATGACTTAGTAGTATACCACTACTAATGCAAATAACAAAGACAATACAACTTTGATTAAATAAGTCCTACATTTTCAATTAAGCACTAATTATTTCTGAACAAGACCATATATTAAAAATCATAAATTAATAATACCAAACATAAAAGACAAAAAGTCCAACCTGTCCAAAGAACCACTTATTCTTTCTGAACATGACCTTGGTTCATATCATGCTTCTTACCCTCAAAGCTAAGCTCCACTCAATGGGTGACCGTGTTCTACAATGAAAAGGGTTTTACGAATAAAATATATTATTATTATTGTATTATTATTGTGAATAGACTAACGCACTGTGACCTCCCCTGCACCCCTCCCCCACACACATGGACTGCTAATCGATCCGCTTTCTCTGCCTCATGTTCTCATTATAGAGAGGGTGTGGGTCTACCATTTTTAATGGGTGAAAAGACAGCCAGTAGTTTAGCCCTTTCCTGCAGTCTGTTAAAAACAATAAACCAGTGACCATGGGGGAGGGGCTGTTATGAAGACCAGAACAAATAAGCCATACTGAGACACAGGAACCTTTCCTACCAACCTAGGAACAAAGACCGATCACTGAGAGACACACAGTGGAGCGACAACAGGAATCACCATGGCTGAGGTAAATTTAGGAATAAAGATTGACTAGCCACGATATTTTAGAACGTCCCCATGCATTTTGAATTATGTCCAGAACGTCTTGTTTTAGTGTAGACACGCTGTTTTTAGCTTCACCAGCATAGTAAATCTTCCACCAAGTTAGCTAGTAAAACGGAGGTAAAAAGTAAGAATAACAATGTAGTTGAAAAGAACAGGGACGAATTGAGCAGTTTTTAGCAGCACATATCATTTATCTAAACTTAATGTGTGGCTGAAAAAACTATATTTTCTAAGTGTGCCGGTTAAAGGCAATACACGAATGCGGCTACGAAACCAACCGAGACCCCGAATGACGTTGAGTTGGGGTTGGCTATGATGATACGCCTAAGAAGAAAATTACCTAAAGAAGTGAGAAAGAAAGGTCGCCAACTATAGAAGTTTACAAACGTTTGAAACTAATTGTCAGTTATTTGTCAATACTAAATGGAGGCAATTGTTAAAATCTGATATTACTTGAGGCCAGTTTTGTCTACACCGGTCACGTTGTGAACTCGCGGATCAACTCTGGCAGGTCAAACGTGTTTTACGTTTTTATTTTTTTAAACCAAGTGATTTAACAATGAATGCCTCAAATTTGTGTTACTTACTAAACATTTATTAATAATAAAAAGTTCACACATTTTCAGTTGATATAAAAGTTGTTGTGGAATTTATGCGCAATTCCAATGAGCAATAATGATTTAAAATGATTTGTCTTTCTATTATTTTATTATGGAGAATTGAAGCAAAGTGCAATCTAGATATATTGATTATGCTGGCCAGCAGGTCAAAGATCCTCTTCTTTCCAGGTTCTTCAGACGTTTGACTAGAGAGGAAAACTAACACAGTCTTTATACTAATAATTGCACATTGTTCAAGCCTGGGAAAATGAGCAGGAGCACATCATTGTGGCACATAATGGCACATTAGTGAGATAAAGTTGTTTCTTTCTATTGAGGGAAGAACTAGAGATAAGACTGGCTCCAGGAAGTTGCGCTCCTCCATAACAGCTCATGGTTAGAGCAGAGGTTGCCTAAGATAACGAAAACGAGTCTTAGCACACAAGATAAACTTGCCATCACAAAAGTGACAGTTTTAGTGTCGAAAGACGGTTTTTAATTTTACGGAGTTGAGACTTCGGTGTAGCCAAGCGGTGTCTTCAATAAGCTCAAAGCTCCTATGGCCAACTTTGACATTATTTTTCCCAGACAAAGAAGTAAACTAATGTATATGTTGCTCACTGCCTTTACAGATACATGGTTGTTTACCTAAATTAAGGCCAAAATATAAAGAACGTGAATGCTGAAAACCGCGAACGTGTCAAACAACTTAGCTTTTTTATTACGCAGCCCTAGGCTACAACAATTCTACGGTTCCGAAGACAGATGGCCAAGGTAGGCCTACCGCTTGCAATTGCGTTTGTACACGCATTATCAGTGCCAGATAATCACCGGGTCGAAAACAACACATTTCAAAACATCTCAGTAAAGTAAAGGTCCCATTGCAAGATCATTGTTCAGTGTTATTTGAACAGCTGCTTATTTAGTCTATAAAGCGGTTATAAACAGGCATATTTTCTTGTTGAAAAACTATCATTTCCCCTGCTTCCCCCCACAGTTCTCGCCCAATTAATCTTGCAAAAGTCAAAGCTCTCTGCCCAACAAACTTCTATAATTTATAATGATGATGATCTGGGTCTTTTAGCTATGTAATTCCACACAACTTCTGGAAGTAGGCTAGCTGATCTGCTCATTTCTGCAATCTGCTCTGCAAGCTTAAACAAGACAATAAATTGACAAATAAATACATCTTGTTTTCTTAACGCACTGATTTTCATGCATGCTTTAATAACATCTGTGGTCACAAATACTTCATGCATGCCACTTGCAATATTTAAAGAAACCAAGGCTTCGGTAGACATAACAAACAGAACATGAAAGGAAAGGTCCAACTTTTCTCATGGCAATTGATAGGATCTCTTATCATGCACATTAAGTTCTTTATTAGCAGAAGTATTTTAAATGAAACTTTTTTCAAATCCGCAAGGTACTTTAAAATAGCCTTGACAAATTAATTACCCTTGATACTTAAAATGACCCCGCAACATGAATTTAACAACTAGCTTGGCACATATAACTAGGCAGGTCAAACCCAACAGCTGCAGTGTTGTCGACGGCAGCTGTATTCACGCAGCGGTGAAGAAAACCGTGCCGTGTACCGTTTTGAAACTGTTTGAATCAACACAAATATAATAATTTTTTGATCTGAGTCGTTCCAGAGTAATACTTTAGCTTTACAAAATAGAAGTGTTTATATCTATTGATCTCTTGCCAATTCACAGTTAGCTTCCAAAGAGCGTATATTTTGTTGTTACACGAACAAATCCTCAACTTTGAGCAGTTAAATAAAAAAATATGTTTATTTAATATCAAACGATTGATTGAATATATTCATAAGTCACTGATAATTCCAGCTTTCCACAGTTCTACTGTTAACAACATAGTTGTGTCATTTCAAAACTCGCCTCTGGTGGTAGCCGATGCAAAACCTGGTCGCAATGCTGTTTTCTTTCTCAAACGGGCACGAAATAGTCCAATAAATCACCTCGATGTTCCCATCATTTTTGAAAGTCAAACTTTGATTCATTTTTAAGTTTATTGCCTAAGGTTCGCAGAGCAGACTGCAGAAATTAGCAGATGGGCTACTCGTAGACAGCTTAAACTACAAGATCAATACAATACAAGATCATCATCGTCATTATGAATGAAATATAGGCTATAACATAGAAGTTTCTTGGGGAGAGAGCTTTGGCTTTCGCAAGACCGATTGGGCGAGAACTGTGGGGGGAGGCAGGGAAAACGATAGTAGCTTTTTAAACAAGAGAATATGCCTGTTTTTTACCGCTTTGGAGGCTAAATATGCAGATATGTAGCTATCAATGATCTTGCAATGGGACCTACATTTTACTGAGATGTTATGAAATATGTTTTCGATCCGATGATTATATGGCACTGATTAAGCGTGTACAAACGCAATTGCCAGCAGTACCGTGGCCATTTGGTTCGGAGCTGTGGAATTTTTGTTTTTCTAGGTTAGGACCGCGTCATAAAAAAGCTGAGTTGTTTGACACGTTCGCGGTTTTCAGCATACACATTTTTTATATTTTAGCCTTAATTTAGGTAAACGACCATGGTACTGTAAAGGCAGTGAGTTTTTCAAAGTATCTGTTGCAACATATACATTATTTTTCCCAGACAAAGAAGTAAACTAATGTCAAAGTTGGCCATAGGAGGTTGGAGCTTTCTGAAGACACCGTTTGGCTACACCAAAGTGTCAACTCGGTAAAATGTAAAACCTTTTTTCGACACCAAAACTGTCACTTTTATTTCAACTGAAAATTTTTTAATTAGTTTTTATTAATAAACGTTTGGCAAGTAATGCAAATTTGGAGCATTCACTTTTTAATCACTTGAATAAAAAATAAATAAAAACACAAATGTCCTGTCTAATATAACGTTCCCAATGCATGACTTACATTCACAACCAATCGACAGCTAAAGTTTAAATGTAATGTGTTAGGCTATAGGCCTATATAATCGTAGCCAAACTAACTGACATAACCATACATAGAACAAAAAAAAAGTCTAACTTTATGGATTTCAATCAACGCGACTGAATTCCTAACCAAACAAAAACTAGCTAGCAAGCTAGTATAGTGGATAATGACGTGTTTTACCGCTGTCCTGAAGAAGTGAAGGCACGGAAACTTTGAGTGGGTAGGTCTTCCTCTGCCTTGGATCGATTTTTTTTATTTATTTCTGAGAATCTTTCAAAGGCCTTGGACTAGTCAGAGTTGAAAGGCTCCGACTGACGGATTTAAATTTCAGTTAGTAGCGACTCAAGTAAAGTATATTGCATGTATTTTAAATAACAAATTGTTGACTGATTGATATTCCACTTAAGGTCACGTCTGGACAGGGGTTTACTTCAAAATTAATCAAAGTCTGACCATCAAATTATGGGAACAGGTAGGCAATTTAATTTGAAGACAAGGTGCGCCGCAAAATTGGTGCCTGTTTTGTACCGAAATATAGCATTTCTTGCGAGGTCCCGCGGCAACCACCACGCAAGAGGCAAGTTTTGAAATGACAATATGACGATATTTAGAGTAGAAATATAGAAAGATTGAATTTTCAGTGTTTTAAGAATACAAGCTTAAACCAATTCGTCAATAGTCCATCCATCCATCCATCCATTCCATCCATCCATTTTCCGCCGCTTATCCGGGGCCGGATCGCAGGCTCAGAAGGGTAGTCCAGACGTGCCTATCCCCAGCAACGCTTTCCAGCTCCTCCTGGAGGATCCCGAGGCGTTCCCAGGCCAGACGAGATATATAATCTCTCTATCGTGTTCTGGGTCTACCCCGGGGTCGTCAATAGTTTGATGTTAAATAAAACGTAATTTTTTTTAAGTGAACTGTTTAAAGTAAAGGATTATTTAATATAAGAACAAAACCTACGCTATTTGGAAACTAACTGTGAATTAGCAAGAGCGCTGTAGATATTAACACTTATATGTTGTGAAACTAAGTTTTACTTTAGAACGACTTAAAAGACTCAGATCACCAAAAACGTTACTTTGTGTTATTTGTGTCGATTCACGTTATAATAACGTTATACGTTATTTGTGTCGATTCAAACAGTTTCAAAACTCTACACAGTGCGATTTTCTGCAACGCTGCGATAACATTGATAACATGGCTGTCGTTGATAACATTGGAGCTGTTACGGTTATCTAGCCTAGTTATACAATCCATGTGTGTCATGAATACTGTTACCCACCTACAAGTTACGAAACAATTTGGAGTAAAATACATTACTGACCTGACCCAAAAGGTCACCTGGAACAAGTCTCACCTGTTCTCACTGATATAGGTAAAGCCGCATTTTTGTACAATGCAACAATTAGTATTTCTTAGTATTATTGTTGTAATTGTTGTTAATTTTTCTATTTATAGCTTCACATGTCCCGGCTTGCCTTATTTGAAGTATATGTGTATACATTGTTCTATTCGAAATAAATTTGACTTGATAGTACCGTCCATGAAGTCATTTTACTTTATAAGAAAATGTAATATATTCATTAAATCAAGTAATTTTATCCAAAGCAACTTAAATAAAATAGGGCCAACAAAAAGATAAGGTCAAACTAAAAGTCAGGTAGATATAATAAGTGCATCCGTGACCTAATCATCTAGATAAGAGCAAAGCAAGTGCTATATTAGACATCAGGATACAAAACAGAACCATCACATGTCAACTACAAACAATTTCTGAGTGCAAACAAATACTTAATATATCAAGTAGAAGTGCTTGGTAGGCGCAACGTCACATTTAAGATGCGAAGTGCAGTTGAAACAATCGAGTCTTAAGTTTTGTCAGAAAGTGTACAAGGTGTTGTGGTCCTAGTGTTTGTGGGGAGGTCATTCCACGACTGAGGGACAAGGACGGAGAAAAGTCGTGAACGAGGTGCCAGGCTGTCCCTTCCACGGAGTGAGGGGACAACAAGGCGACATCCAGTGGCAGAGCGCAGTGGTCGGATGGGGTGTAGTGTCTGAGCATCAACTGTAGGTAGGAGGGTGCAGTTCCGATCCTCGGCCGATAGGCTAGTTAAGTTATAACAATATCTAAAACACAACTGGCTAAGTTTAATGTAATAACAATGTTTTACAAGTCCCTGGACAATATCTAAAACACAACTGGTTACGTTTAATGTACTAACGTTATATACAAGTCCCTATGGACTAGTGGGTAAGATGCGTGTACTTAGCATTTAATTTCAATCAAGTTAGCTGTAGTAGTCATGACACAGATTAAGTTGTGATTCATAATATTTTTCATATTACGTGCTATAAGTTTGCTATAAGTTCTGGTCAATTTGAAGTAAACAGTTCAACACGGTGGGTGAACAAAAAACAAATTAGCCCAGTATTATAGAAGCTGCTCTGTTATTTAGAACCAAGCACCATTCATTTCAACGTTAAACACTGAACACTCACCCCGGCAGCCCCCTAAATAATAAAATGTTTTGCATTAGCACTACAATGTAGCAAAGAAGCCTGTTTTCAAAAAGAATGGCTAGCCTAGTATCTCACTTTAACGAACAAGCTGTCTCACATTACCTGAACAAACTGCCTCAGTAAAAGAGAGGTCATGATATGTTTGAGGATGTGTATGATCAGTTCCTATTAGATTTCAACATGAGACTGTTAGGGCCTTAACCTCTTAATTAAAACATAATTGTAGCGAGTACATTTTTTCTGCTGGATCATCTACCACACATTTCCTGAATTCACCCATGCTATTCAAGTTACTTAAATTCAGGTTAAAATAAAATTATTGTGTCACACTTATCCAGGTTCAGTCAGTTGTTAATTCGTGTGTTTTAGTGCACACCTTTACTAGTTTTTCCGCCACAGTCCTCTAGTAAGAGCCAAAAGAAGCATAAATGTGTAAAACTAAAAAGATTATGCAGCTGCAGACGTATTTCATGGACTAACGTTATATCAAAGGAGGGGGAGACGGTGCTCCGTACAAAAGCCCATGCACTGTGTGAGTTAATAAGTTTATTTGGGCTCAACATCAAATCAGCGAAAAAACTAAATCAAATAAATTGACTTGAACATAGATTTGATTTTACTTCTATACTGCATGCAAGCCATACTAAGAAGCCAATCACTTCACTTTGTGTTGTTCAATGCCTCCTGATCACCACCACTGGACGCCTCAACAGCGCTATAAATACACCAGTACATTACTTTAGGCCACTTTATGAAATAGTCCTCAAACCCTCAATGGTAGAGGGGTGAGGAACAACAATGTGAGCCCGTTTTATTGCTGTTTTAGTATAATCTGAAATGGAATTATACATTGGCGATTAGATAGCGAACAGTTAGTTGATCATTTAGCATTACACTGTTCATTATGGAAGTTGTGCCTATAATTCAAGCCAATGTATCATGGGAGTCAGAAATATCGTGGACAGTACAATTTTATTTTACTTGTTTAATAAAGTGTTGATCTTCTATGGGCTCTTAGATTGGAGCCAGCTGTCTTAGCTATGGACATTGTTGGCCCTTAGCCTTCTCTTTAACAGACTCCATAGATAATGCTTTTAATCTCCCGAACCAGAAATGCAATGAAATGTAGCCATGATGCTGGTTGCTAGCCATGCTAAGATGGCACACTAAGCTAAACTTTAGTTCCTGTATGTTTGTCTGAGACAGTTTTATCTCGAAGTTGTTTGTGTTAGAAATTATAAGTAGGTCAACTCATTTAGGCAATGATCAGTGGAATGTTTTTATTGTCATTGTAAAACAGTGTAGCAATTTAATAATACTTTCTCTGAACATTAGGACCCTGGAAACAAGAACACTCTGTCTGCGGTTCAGAACTTTGAACAAAAGCAAATCCCTTGTACATCTTCAAATCCAAATGGTTCAGCCGGCTATACTCCAGTACCTTTAAACACAGGAGAAAAGCCATATCACTGCTCTGAGTGTGGGAAAAACTTTGCTCAACTGGGAAAAGTTGTACTACACAAAAGAATACACACAGGTGAAAAGCCATATCAGTGCTCTGACTGTGGGAAAAGGTTCGCTCAACTGGGAAACCTTGTACTACACCAAAGAATACACACAGGTGAAAAGCCGTATCAGTGCTCTGACTGTGGGAAAAATTTCTCTGGATCTTCAACCCTTAAATCACACCAAAGAATACACACAGGAGAAAAACCATACCAGTGCTCTGACTGTGGGAAAAACTTTGCTCAACTGGGACACGCTATACTACACAAAAGAATACACACAGGTGAAAAGCCATATCACTGCTCTGAGTGTGGGAAAAACTTCGCTCAACTGGGAAACCTTGTACTACACAAAAGAATACACACAGGTGAAAAGCCATATCAGTGCTCTTACTGTGGGAAAAACTTCTCTGTATCTTCGACCCTTAAATCACACCAAAGAATACACACAGGAGAAAAACCATACCAGTGCTCTGACTGTGGGAAAAACTTCTCTACATCTTCAATCCTTAAATCACACCAAAGAATACATACAGGAAAAAAGCCATATCACTGCTCTGAGTGTGGTCGTCATTTCAATAATATATCACATTTGAAGACACACCAAAGAACACACACTGGAGAAAAGCCGCATCACTGCATTGCATGTGGGAAAACATTCTCTGTATTGAATAACCTTAAAGTACATCAGAGAATACACACAGGAGAAAAGCCATATTACTGCTCTGTCTGTGGTAAAAACTTTTCTCTAATGAAAAGCGTTAAAATACACCAAAGAATACACTCAGGAGAAAAGCCATATCACTGCTCTGACTGTGGGAAAAACTGTTCTCAGTTGTCAAGCCTTAAAGCACACCAACGAGTACATACAGGGGAAAAGCCATATCACTGCTCTGACTGTGGGAAAAACTATACTAAGTTGTCAAGCCTTAAAGCACACCAACGAATACATACAGGAGAAAAGCCATATTACTGCTCTGAGTGTGGGAAAAACTATTCTCAGTTGTCAAGCCTCAAAGCACACCAAAAAACACACTGGAGAAACTCCATATCAGTGCTCTGACTGGGGAAAACTTCTCCATATTGAGACACTTTAAAACACACCAAAGAACACACACAGGAGAAAAGCCATATCACTGATTTAATTGTGGGAAAAACTCAACCTCAACCCTTAAAACCCACCAAAGAAGAAACACAGAATAAAAAACCTAGCACTGCTCTGAGTGTTGGAAGCAGTTAAAGGTGGGGTATGCAGTTTTCTGGAAATGGCCAACGCCTGCATTTGAAAATACAGCTCTCCTCCTGCAGCTCTCCCTATCCTAAGCCTCTACAAGCGGATTAGCACGGGCATATGCACGTATTTCATGCGCCTGCAACACAAGGTTGCTCGGCTTGACCAGAGCCAGGGGCAACCATCAGCGAGCCAACAAGTTCTGAATTCAAATTGTGGTCGATGCAATCTCGGAGTTCTCTTCATCAACACTTCATCAATATTTACACGTATTGTGCTTTTTGTCAGACTCTCTTCGACTCTTTTTTTGAAAATTCTTCTTCTTCTTCTTCTTCTTCTTCTTCTTAAATTAGTAGTTTTGGCGATTTGTTGCCAGTGCTGGAATAGCAACTATTTTAGCAGGATTGTCTGCCATTCAATCCCACTTTCACTGTCTGAGGAGCATGTCTGCATTTGTAGAACAGCCAATAGTAACACCCTCTCTGAAATGACCTGTAATTGGTCAAAGTTTACTGTCAGGGGCTAGATTTTTTTAATCCTGTTAACAGAGACAAGAGGAGGACAGGAGTAGAGGTTTTCTCTCAGACCACTTGAATTACAATGCTGCACGGTTCTGATGGAATTTGACAGTGAAAAATTACACTGGAAGAAAACTGCCTACCCCACCTTTATCTCAGTTGTTCAACTTTAAATAACATAATAAGAGAGGCACACACAAGAGATAACCAACCTGAATCCACTTACAGAATATTGTAGTCCATCCAACTCACCTCAAACTGCAAGAGAGTACTGACTACTTAGAGACTGCTAGGTGCTTTATGTAGAATATATATATATACTTACAATATTTCCTGAAGTAGAAATATAAGAAGAAGTAGGTATTGTGTAGCTTATTGAGCAGATTTTCATCTATTAAAATGAAGTTTTCTGTCATTTTTTTTGTTTTTGATTTTCCCCTTTTTGCTTATCAATCAAATGTGTTTTCATGTGAGAACATCAAAAGTATCCATCAATGATTTTTTTTTACTAATAAAGGAGCAGGCTAATAACCTTAACAGATGTTTTATCGTTGTAAGAACTGTACTAGTAGTTGGGACGACGTTATATATTACTGTGCTTTACACATTCCCACACGTGATATAATTCCTAGTTATGTTCTCTGTGAAAGCGAAGTTTGACACTGTCTGCCCCCTTGTGGTCAATATGAGTTTTTTGTTGGGTTTGTGCTGTTGCATGACCAAGCCATGTAAATTGTAGATATTTCATTATTGACCTTGTTCATTCAGTGGTTAAATATCTGGCTGAAGGTTGTATATATTTGTAGTCACTATATGTGGGAAATGACGTATTTGTGTAGTTTAAGACACTGATACTATTGTTACATGTTACTTTTTTCATTGAGATTAAAATTAATCAGCACATACTTTTTACAAAGTGAAACAACATATGGAAACACATCAGAGAGTATTTGCTGAATGATACTTGCCAGATCCAGATGGAGTAAGATGGCCAACAACAATGCTACCACGTTACCATGGAGATGCCTGTTTCTCAATCACACCTGAGCTCTGTAGACAGACCAGCTGCACTGACACTCCTCACCGTTCTTTCTGCCCTCCTGTAAAAACTTGTGTCCTCAGATTGAATTGGATTGGTAAAGAAGGTGGTCAATTCTGTGTTCATAGAACAATAATAAGCTGATATACTCCAAAGACACAGTAGGTTAGTCTGTTGTAGTATATAGTACAGGGGCGAAAATATATTTATTGTATTTGGGGCTTATTTTATCCCCATTGACTAAACCTTTGTGGCAATTTGCAAATTACAGGGGCAATTTTTAAGTGAGGAAATAACACTTTAAAATGGCTTCAAATGCAATAGTCAACCTTGCCAAAATTGACAGAACAGACTACAGACTCTAACACACATAAAACGACATCATATACTTGACAGGATTCTTTGTATTTTCCTTGAAGCTAAATTACGTAGATATTAATAAGTATAGGTGTCAACAGTTGCAAAAATAAGTTTAATGAGCCACTCAATCATGCGTGTATTTTTAATGTAACAATGTGTGCTGTTAATAATAAAGACAAAGATCATAAACCTGATCGACCATAATGTCTTTCTTTCAGGGTTATAAGGGTTTGAATTTTCCCAATTCCGTGTAAATATGGATAAAACAGATGCTTGAAAATCATAGATTTTTTATGCTTTTTATTGTTGTAGTCATCGGTAAGCAAGGCTTCTGAAATTTGTCAGGGTCAGCCATTGTGATATAAAAAAAAAAAAAAAAAGGAATTGTCTTACCATGTTGAGAGTATGTGTCTTACCGGTTAGTGAGTGTCCTCAGGTAGATTGTTCTTGACACCAAATATCCATGCAAACAAACCTTGACCCTCTTTCTTATGCTGCTTCCTTGGGTCTTTGAAGACCTTGCTAGTCTTCTCCTTAGCCTCCTCCTGACTTGGGTTTCCCTTATGAACATACCTGCTCCTTGGGTCTAGGAAACATTCCAGTGCAGGGTATAGTCATATATTAGGATCATTTTCAGTACTCTGTAATCGTTCCAGTATTTGCTTGAAGGACACAAGAAACAACTCACCGCTGACTTTGTTATAAAGGTTTCCAGTTGATGGGTCATGGTTGCCAGTCCACGCAGGATTCATTGCGGCAGGTGTTGCGATTGGCATGGTCTGTGACAAACATGAACCAATTAAACCACAAACCTTTCATCAGTAATGTGACATGTACATTTATCTATTGTTGACATTATACAG
>JAPMUY010007868.1:0-59261 GCA_026901105.3 Galaxias olidus | reverse complement strand
ATTTTGCAGGTTGCTAAGCTTGGTTTGACCGGGGTCACACTTTAAAAAAAACTGTGTGGTGGGTTTGTGGCCGCATCTTTTCACTGGAGTTGGCCACATGCCTGAACTGGTGCGGCAGAGGGGACAAGATGGGTATCCGCAAAATTAAGGTTAAAGATGTCATTGTGTACAAGTCTTAACCATGTGTGGTTGTTTTGAATACAGTACTATTACAATAGACCAGTAATTACAATCTTAGTATTACTTAACTAAATGGGCAGAGTTTTTTTTCCAAATATACCGTTACCTTGTGAAATGTTCATAAGCAAGACAACCAATCAAACATTTTTAAAAAATCTACTTCTTTCGAGAGAAACAAAACATGTCTCTAACCTGTGAGTTAAAATGAGGCAGGTACACTAAAATGACTTGATTACAAACTTAATGAATTAATTCATTTAATTTGCAACCTCTTTTTTCTAGTGTCTGTGTTCAAGAATGTGGCCCTGGCCAAAATAACGGAAGCTGAGGTAGAGAAGGCAGTGCAGGATTGGCTCAGACTGAGTAAAGATAGGATTGGGGGGAAAAGAAGAGAGAGATTGACGAGCAGAACTCACACAAACATTTAATTAAAACTATTTTGTTTGAAGCATTAGCTGTCTGTCGTTACTATGCGACAATCAATACATTTAGTAAAAGTGTTAAACAGTTCAGCCTTGGGTAAAATATGTCTAGTTCGACTGTCTGACAGCAGACAGCCCATTGTACAGCAGACAGGGTAAGTACATAGTAAGGTAAACAGTATGTCACACTCAGTCTCTTCATATTGCATCAAATGAAAGCATGGCTCGTCGTTCCTAATTTCTTGTGAATCAGAGCAGAGTTGTGTATCAAAATGTTTATATTTTACTTTGTCCTGTTTCAGACTGGTTACTGATTGACGGATATTCTTTCCCCCCAATAAGGTTCCTGAAGATGTCCAGCCTTACCACTGCCTTAGTATGTGTACTTGTCAAATTTTATTTTACAAAATGTATTAACTGCTAAGAGAGGATATATATTCTAACCAGGTTGTTTGTTTCTTTGTAATAGCAGATATGTTATTTTTTTTTTAGATAGGACTTCATATAATTAAACCATTCATTATTTGTTATTTTAGTCCTCTATTTAAGCTCTATTTGTCTGTCCTGTTGTAGATGTCCATCTGACAGCGTCTTCAATACTAGAACAACACTACCAGACCCAGCATTAGCATTTTATCACTGCTATTTACTTCAAAACTAAATAAATAAGAATAAATGAAAAGGACAAGAACACTGAAGGATGCCAAATGAACAGTGCCTAATCGATGTTGTTTTTCTTTTTCTCTAGAGTTGGCTTAAAGTTTCCTTTTCTATAGAGTAAAAAGCTACTTAAAATTAAAGCTACAGCATCCAGTTGAAGACCATGACACACGGGGGACTTGTGTTGATGGTGAGGGAGAGACAGCTGATGAAATCCGTCGTCCTACAGACGTACCTTATTACTGCACACACACACTAAATATTCTTCAGTGTTTGAATTGATTGGTAACATTGTATGGCTTGAACATCAAGGTGAAATTTATTTGATGCACTTTTTATTGTTTAACTTCTCTACTTGGTTACTTAATTTACCCATGTGATTTGTCAATATTTCCATTAAAATGTTAAATGATTATCACAATTACCTGGTGGCATTACTTATTGATGAATTATCGATGTGGTTTATTTTAATAATGAATTTTAATGTGCTTTTTTTCTTTTTTGCTAATTTGGTACTGTATTGTAGGCCTACCTATATATTTTTATTGGATGATCTATTATGCCACTGAACCTTTAATTAGCAAACTGAATAATCTTTGACTAAATAATAGTATTGTTTGAAAGTTTAAAAACAATGTCCTAAAGGTTTGCTAGTAAACAAAAGTTATTGTTAGGAGAAGGGGATTGGAAGTAGATGACATACCACATTTTGGAAAGGCGAGGCAATAAATAACGTCGGAATAATCCTGGGTAACGTCGGTTGGAGGTAGGCCAGAGATCACTGCGTATGTACGGCCGATGTCGATGCGACATTTTGCCGATTAGCAAACGAGGCGTATGTGCGACGTACGTAACATACGTCCAGCCAGCGTCGGCCAGACGTCTGTGTGTTATCTGGGAAGATTCGCGACGCAACGAAACGGTTTTAGAATGTCGCAGACAAAAGTTGCAGTGGTCTGAACTAGTATTTGCAACGTGGCTGAAGCCGTTGCATGTCGTCGCAGAAGATTTGGCTTGTCATATCGCCAAGGACAGTTTTAGAAGTTAAGGCCAGTTTAGACCAATGATTCGCGACGCCACTGGCGGCAACTGGCAAAAGAATCCCACGTCTGATCGTAAACGCTCTGAAACTGAGTGGTTCACACCAAAGCAACTAGCACAGACACTAATGACCGTTTCCATAGTAACGGCACAGCCCACTATAGTTAGCTAACCGTTAACAAAAATTATTTCAACATTTTATTTCCCTATTAGTATGAGCTAGTGTATGACAATCGTTTTTTATTTAGCTGCGATTGGCACCATAGCTACTATATGATGCCGAATAGATAATTTAAACAAACAATAGCTTATTTAAATGATAACAAATCAAACGTATGCATGTAAACACACTGACGAATAATGCCTTTTGACATAAATCTGGCGCTATGCTTCCTAACGTTCTAAAACTGCCCTTGGCAATTTGACAAGCCATCGTTGCGTCGCGAATCATTGGTCTGAACCGGCCTTTAGGAAGCATAGTGCCAGATTTATGTCAAAAGGCATTTTTCGTTTGTGCATTTACATGCATACGTTGGATTTGTTATCATTTAAATAAAGTACTGTTTATTAAAATTATATACTCGGCATCATATAGTAGCTATGGTGCCAATCGCAGCTAAATAAAAACGATTGTCAGACACTAGGTCATACTAATGGGGAAATAAAATTATGACACTTTTTGTTAAAGGGGAAATTAAATGCTCACGTACGTTCCAGATGCTGTTTAGTATACATATATTTGAACATTTTGTGCTCTTAAAAAGTTTAATAAAAGTCAGAGGATAACAATATAAATATAATATACAAATAGCTCCTATGCCTCCGAAAGATAGGGCGATGCCATTTTGAAATGACGTATGAGCCCTACGTCATTCGCATGGTTGCAGTTCATACTGGTAATGTATTTACATAGCATTTTAACCCACTGGCAGAGCAAAGACTGGCCAGTTGTCTTCAAACGTATGTAACATGAAACATGAACTAGACAGGACATTAGAGCATATTCTTGTAAATCCCACTGCATACTCATATGATCCAAGACGAAAACTTGGAACAGTAACTAACCCTAGCGAAAGTTGCGACAACGTGGAGGACAACGATGAAGTTGCGGTACCGGGCAGGAACTACTGGAACTGCTAGTGGTGTCGCTGTGGAAACTGCAGGTGTTGCCGACTGTCATCGGGTCAAAATGCTGCCATGAAGCACATTTAGATGACACATTTTAAAACGTATTAAAGCCTAAATAGAGCCAATTCCAAATGCTTCTCACAGTTAGAACATCCATTCATAAATATTATGAAAACATTTAATTTGTACGAAGCAACAATAAGCAAAATTGTGGAATAATATAGTATAGGTTTTACCAGTGTTTGAAAAAACTAGTTTGACAAGTTTGCTGACTAGACGGGGAAAGGGTTTTGCGCACAAACGTCCGTCTGCCTCTAACAATATTGCTGAACTGTGTCACAATATGGTGATGACACCTCTGATATCAGTAGGCGATATATTTTCCATTCATCTGGGCGGTCTTAACCATGTGAAATGGCAAAAACGGTGGGCAACAATTACTTTGAGTTTGACTAATGAGAGGCGCAAGTGTTCACATTATTCCCGAAACAAATTGTAATAATGCCAAGCAACAAACTTAGGAACAGGACCTGTGGTTAAGAAGAAGAAAATGAACAGAAGACATTTTTCTTTAATTTAGAACAGAAAAGAACTGTAAACACAAACGTCCAGCTTATTCTGTACTAAGAAATAAAAACATAGACCTAAATAATTTACAAGTTTAACGCTCTATCATTGCCTAATTTTGAATAATGGCTGTTTCGCATGTTGACCTGTTTTGGGCGTTATTAAACAGATTGATATTATGGGTCAGTTAATATGCAATGCTGATGTACGATTTGAAATACATTTTATAAATTAAGTGGATATTTAGTGATGTTGAGTCGATAGGTTTCTGCTTTGGTCTGAGGTTTCTCTCTGGTCCGATTGGTTTGGTTGCTATTTAAAAAACGCGTGAAAACATTGGGGGAACAAAAGGGTTCTATTGATTTAAAAAAATCTTTTAGTCTACAATTAAGCTTACAAATGTATCAAAAGTTAACCTGCTGGTTTATAGATTTTGTTAATGTCTTGCTAAGAAAACAGCGTATTATAGCTATAGACCTATTTAACTTTGTCTGGTTTTAGAGAGGCATGTACGGAGAGGAGCTTGTTACGCAGATTGTGACATACTTTCTCACAACTTTATAAGAAGTGTCGTGTCCCGCAGTTCTGAGAGACGACAGGACCAGAGGTGTAGCAATAGCAAGCTTTAATCAATACAGGATAATGAAGTAATCAATACAGAATAATAATGTCAAGAATATAATGATATCTAATGATGACAAAATGCGATAATATCAAAAGATGACTAAATACTAAGATATCAAAGGGTGGCACCCCGCCTATACCAGTCTGCTGTCCTACACACACACCGTCCCAGTATACCGAATGCCACACATTGGGAGGGGTGTGCCCTCCTTTTATACAGTGGTAGAATACAAGATAACACAACTGGATGGAGAGGAGGCATTGGTTTAGACTTTTGACTCTCTCTTGTTGGTGCGCAGGCTCAGTCCTAAGCCTCTAGGCACTCCAGATGGGACCAGTCCCGAGGTGTTGTACCAAACTTATGAGTGCGCTGTAAGGGAGGGGGAGAGAGTCTACATAGATAGTAACAATGACCATTGACAGAGCAGGGACTGCAAGAAGACCTTAAACAAACAGATCGGAATGTGTAGGATGGCCCTGCTAAGACACAGCATACCATATATGGAATTAAGTGGTCACACCATAAACATACCTAAGTGGTCTAAGACACACACCATATACATGTAACTAAATGGTTTAAGACACAGCATATAATACATGTAACTAAATGGTTTAATACACAGCGTATAATACATGTCACTAAGTGGTTTAATCTTAACAAATTCCCCCTTTTCACACCTCTAGAAGTGTGATACGATTGAAGCAACAGAAGTAATGTAAGCTGGAAGACAAAGAAGCGCTTTCTAGAGATACCCTCCTTTTATACCTTTTAAGGATAATGGACGAGAACCATTCCGGGCCTTTCCCGGACATTAAAGGTGGCATTTGCTACCCCAATAAACCCTGGATGGGCCCCTCCTCTCGAGGGGGCGATACAGGGGTTTCATGGCTTGTGTTCAATGGTGTAATTGGCCCAGCCACAGACCTTAAATCAGTTCTTACTTCCCGTAACGTGCGGGAAGGTGGTTCAGAGGGTGCACAATGTGTGAGGTGGTGCCAATTGGCTCCTGCTTTTCCTTTTACCTGTACCGCGTGTGAAGTCACTTCTCCTACTTCCCACGGGCCAGTCCACCTAGGATCAGTCCACTTTCTTTTATGAACTTTGATCCTCACCCAATCACCAACCTTTACTGGAGCAGGATGGTCCTTAGGTGCCGGTTTCAGTGGCTCTCCCACACGTTCAACCTGGGTGGACAACACTCGTACAAGATCAGTCAATGCTCTCATGTAGTCATCAACCTCTACCTGAAATATGTCTAACGAGGGTCCCAACGCATCCTCTCTGGGTGGACCTGGCATGGGTCGCCCTGTCAATAGCTCATGAGGACTTAAATGAGTTGCACTGTGGGGTGAAGAGTGCATAGACATTAAGGCCAATGGCAACGCCTCTAGCCAAGTTAGTTTGTTGCCTGTGCATGCTTTTGCAATTTTTCTTTTCAGTGTCTGGTTTGCCCGCTCCACCAGCCCTTGACTGGGGGGGTGGTAAACCGTACCGAACCGATGGGTAATTCCCATGGCTTTCTCCACTTTGGCCAATTCAGTGTTGTTAAAGTGAGAGCCATTGTCTGAGCATATGCGACGGGACACGCCATACCTTGGTATGAGCTTGTTTTTTAACCACTTGATCACTGTCCTTGAGTCCTCCCATCTGGTGGGGATCGCTTCCACACACTTGGAGAATCGATCTACCATGACTAACAAATACTTATACCCTCGCGTGCGGTTTTCAGCGCCCATGTCAGCGACATCAATTACTATTTCTCTGAATGGTGCGTTAGGTACTGGGAATCGTCCCATTGGGCTCTTGTAAGGTTTTGCTGAGTTTTGTGAGTTGCATATGTTGCAGTCTGTGATGTAGTTCTCAATCAGGGCTTTCAGGAATGGGTGCCTACCACGAAACTTCAACTAGGGACTGTGTCGCTTTCCGACTGATGTGAGTTCGTCCATGTGCCTGTTGTATTAACAGTTGGCACAGATCCGCTGGCGGAACCATTTTTCCTTGTTGGGACCTCCAAAGTCCATCCGGACCTTTTTACCACTCCCTGGAGCAGCCATTGGTTGTGGTCACAAGGGCCTCCCTTCTCCTGGAGAGCTCGGAGGTCTTCTTCTGTTAATGAGGGTAGAGTTGCGTGTGTCATCTGGACCATTTGTCCTAAGTAGCCTCCTGCTTTCTTCGCCGCTGCGTCTGCTGCGTCATTTCCTTTGGATGTGTCTGAGCTCATTCTCTGACCCTTGCATTTCATGACGGCCACAGCCATAGGCAATTCAACTGCCCTCATAAGTCTTTGTAGGTGTTCGGCATGTTTTACAGGTGTATTAGCCGATGTAAGAAAACCTCTTCTGGTCCATTGGGGGCCATCGACATGGATGCCCATATGCCGAGTCGGTAAAGATGTTGACCGTTTTTCCTTCAGCCAATTCCAGGGCTCGTGTTAAAGCCATGATTTCAGCCAGTTGTGCTGATGCTGGTTGTGGTATGGTGCCTGCATCGGTAGTAGCCATACTTTCTCCTCTGCTCTCAACCACGGCAAAGGAGGCCACATTTCCATCTTTTCCTTTGTAACAGCAGCCATCGGTGTACAACGTCATGTCCGGGTCCGGTAACGGGGTGGGGGAGAGATCCGGCCTCAATTTTATATCTTGTCTTGCCAATGCCTCACAATCATGTGGTAGGTGCTTAGTGGTGGTAATTCCTGTTGCCATGTTTACGCCACCAGAAAAAAAGGTAATGTGTGGTTGGCACAAAGTTGCCGAAATTTTAATTTTCCGAGCCGTGGAAAAAATAAAAGCTCTTGAATTCAGGAACGCCATGACGCCATGCTTCGTGTTGACGTTGAGTGTGTGGCACATCACTATGTGTCTTGTTTTCTCCACTGCCTTGGGGATGGCTGCTAGATGTCTTGCACAGCCAATCTGTCCCAACTCTACACTATCAAGTTTTGAGCAGTAATACATTAATGGTCTTCTCTCCCCACCCTCCTTCTGGAAAAAGACGGCATTGACAATGCCGCCTTTTTCAGATACATCAAGGTAGAATGGGAGGCCATAGTCTGGTGTGGCCAAATGTACAGCCTGGCCTAGACTCTGTTTAGTCTTAGTGAATGCCTCCTCAGCCTCAAGTGTCCAGATAAGGCGGGCCTGCAGTTTCCTACAGCCAGCTGCGGCGACAATGTCCCGTAGGGGTTGGGTGAGGTCCACGTAACAAGGGACATGGTTACGGCTGTAACCAATCAGGCCCAAGAAAGCCAGCATGTGTTGCACCGTGGTGGGCTTCCCATGGGAAAGAATGGAGGTACGCTGAGTGTTAGTAAGAGTCAGGGCGTTACACGAGATGAGCCTGCCTAGAAAGGTAACAGAACGTCTCACGCACTGGACCTTTTCCTTTTTTATTTTGTATCCTGCTTCTGCTAAGGCTTGGAGCAGGCAGAATGTGCCGGTCAGGGCCGTTTCTGGGGTGGCTGCCGCAAGCAGCAGGTCGTCGACATACTGGATAAGGGTGACTCCTGGTGGAAACGTCAAGACAGAGAGATCCTTTCTCAGTGCTGCGTTAAACAGTCCCGGGCTGTCACGGAACCCCTGAGGGAGACGGTTTTAGGTGTACTGTTGTCCGTTGTGTGTTAAAGCAAACATGTCTTGCACCGCTGGATCCAGAGATAGGCAGAAAAAAGCGTTTGCCAGATCCACTACGGTGAAGAACCTATGTGATGGGGTCAGATTATGCAGAGCTAAATAGGGATCTGGAACGGGGCATGAATCAGGGACGGTGGCTTCGTTGATACGCCGCAAATCGTGGACCATGCGCCAGCTTTCGCTGTCCGCCTTGGGCACAGGTAGGATGGGTGTGTTCCAAAGGGAGGAGGCCTGATGAAGTACACCAGCTTCCAACAGACCCAGGACTGTGGGGTCAATTCCCTCGGATTGTTCCTGTTTCAAGCGGTACTGATGCTGCCTTACTGGGGGAAAACCGGGTTTAATTTGCACCGTGATAGGATGCTTAGATACTAACCCCACGTCATAAGGACCGGTTGTCCACAGAGAGGAGGGTAGTGTGTCAAGCATGTTATTTGCGTCTGGGTGGTCAGTGTGCTCTCCACCATGATCTCGAGGCAGAGCTGGGGATTCTAAAAGGCCGATGTCGGTGTGTAGGTGGGTGATCCGATACATGCTGTTGGTGGAGTTACGCCAAAGATTAGGGTGCATGGTGGGGATCCAGTCTTGTTCAAGGGCACGCTTGACCATGGGGCCCAGAGAATGCGCTTCACAACCAATACCAACTGCAAGGGTCACGTGAGGGACAGAGGTCCCGGAAAGGGCATACCATGGCTTTTGAGTTTGTGACAACTGACAATGGGCTGCCACTCCTTCCTTAGCCACAAATATGTCGGCTATCAAAAGCTCCTCTCTTCTGCCTTCCTTGTTCTGTTGCCAGGCCTCGTCATAAGATTCATCAGGTGTAATGCGATAGTTCTAAGTACAGTGCAGGGGATCCATTGGATCGTTGTAAGGAAACACCGTCAGGATCCACTTGCACCACTGCATGTAGGTGTTCTGGACCCCAGGAAGGTTGGGGCCAACATCGGTCATCAAGCGAGACCAATAGACCGTGGTGGTTGGTTCAAAAGGAACTGTAGGGGTCGCAACCATGAACTGCATACCATGTGTGGTCCCTGTGGGCGCGGAGCCTGCAATTCTGACTCCGTCAGGTCCACGATACACATTAATAGCCAATTTGGTAAGAAGGTCCCTTCCTAACAGATTGACTGGGCACGCCGGGGCATGTAAGAATGAGTGGGTGAGAGTTTGGTTTCCCAGGGAAGTGGGCAAAGGCTGGGTGTAATATTGTTGTTGTGGTTTGCCGGAGTATCCAATTGTAGTGAGCGTGTTATTCGACAGGGCGGAGCCGGGGGGAAGGGAGGTCAAACATGACACGGCGGCTCCCGTGTCCACCATAAGTTGATAATTTGTTCCCCCTATGGTGCAGATGATCATTGGCTCCTGTAGGGGAGCGAACGGACCTGCACCAGGCTCCTCGCCCCGTCAATACCCATCATGGTAGCCATATTCCGGGTTGAACTCGTCTCCTGGGGCCCATGGTGCAGCCGTGGAGACCATTTGATGGGGAGCATCAGGGTCTTGGGTTGGAACGTGACTTGCTCCGCGTCCGATGGTGGGTACTCCTCTTCCTCTTCCCACTGGGGCTACTCCGTGTGCCCCTGCCACAGAGGGTGGGAGTAGCGGGCAGTCCCGCAGCCAATGTCCCTCCTGTTTACACAGGAAGCACCCAGTTTGCCTTGCTATTCCTCGGCCACCCCTTCTACCCCCCCCCCCCCCCCCTCCCCCCCGTTGAGTGGATGAATAGTTTGGGGCAGCCTACTGGACAGGGCCAGCCAAGGGCTGGGCTTGTGCCAAGGCCGCAGTCACTGCCTGCTGCACCATGGCAGACATGTCGGTGACTGGCATTTGTCGGGGGGCTTTCCCAACCTTGTTCTTATTCACTTCTTTCTCTTCCTTTTGGACTTGGGCTTTTAGGAGGCGCAAAGTCAGGGCTTTTTCCGTGTTTTCCTGCTCCTGATCCTCGTCTTGGTGTTTGGAATAATAATGAGCGAGATGCTCTCTGAACTCATGTTCTGGCTTTCCACAAAGACCCACAACATCCTCCAGTTGCTTTCTGACCTTTTCGGGGAGTCCCTTCACTATCTGGACGAGCACCAGTACCCTCCTCCCACATGTCAGAGGCTCGCCTCAAGTATTCGCACAGGCCCTCTCCACTTTTTGCCTTAAGGGTTTGCAGAATAGCGGCGGTGGTGTTGGACTTATAGCTATGTCTTAGAGCTTTCCACACGTTGCTTCTGACTGTGTTAAGCGGTGTGGTGTCTGGCAGATGATCAACCTGAGCATGTCCCATCAGAGAGGTGCAGGCATGTGTTCCCTCTAGCGGCGAGTAAAGCCCTAATATCGCCTACTCAAAACATCGGCAGCAGTTAAACTCTCAAAGATGCGGATCCAAGGTGTAGCCCCGTTGGTCAAGGGTGGTAGCTTAGCACAAAGGCTATCCATGTCCCGGAATGCCCATGGTTGATATACTGCACGATGTGCATGGTCTACCCGAAGGGGGCACTGGCCCACCATCTGATGAGGTATTTGGTCTGGGCCTTGGCGTTATCACCTGAGTACAAGGCTAGAATGATTGGCTGGGAGGTCCCCTGGGGTCGCGTATGACTGCTCGCTGGACTGTCATGAGTGATGAGCCCTTTCACTTGGCCAGTGAAGTTTCCCGATACTTCTACTAGGTTGGGAGAAGATGTGTGCTTGGGCTGTGGGGCCTAAGTGGGTGTGGGAGACGCTGAACGTGGGTGTTGACCAGAATAGTCAAGAGGGAATGGTTGGAATTCAGTGCCAGTAAAAGCACCTGGAAAAGATTCCTTGTCCTCATTTCTGTTAGTTTGGCTACGCGTTTCCATATCATGCATCACCAATGAGGTCAACTCGGCCAACAACCGATGTAATGCGTCTAATTTCAGTTCCATTCCTCGCTGTCGGGCCTCTCCCTCACTATCCTCCACCTTCAGTGTGCCTTTCTTCACAGTGAGTACTGGTGCTTGAACAGCAGGGGGAGACGTGAGAGGATTATATGGAGAGTGGGAGGGGGCAGAAGCTCCCTCCTTCAAGTACGGTGGGGGTGGGGCTGAGGCAAGAGGTGCCGCCTCTTTGGGTCGGGGTCACCAATTTTGTCGTGTCCCGCAGTTCTGAGAGACGACAGGACCAGGGGTGTAGCAATAGCAAGCTTTAATCAATACAGGGTAATGAAGTAATCAATACAGAATAATAATGTCAAGAATATAATGATATCTAATGATGACAAAATACGATGATATCAAAAGATGTCTAAATACTAAGATATCAAAGGGTGGCACCCTGCCTATACCAGTCTGCTGTCCTACACACACACAAGAAGATCTTAAACAAACAGATCGGAATGTGTAGGATGGCCCTGCTAAGACACCGCATACCATATATGGAATTGAGTGGTCACACCATAAACATACCTAAGTGGTCTAAGACACACACCATATACATGTAACTAAATGGTTTAAGACACAGCATATAATACATGTAACTAAATGGTTTAATCTTAACATCGCCTATACCTGTGACGCTCAAGAACAGCCTCACACCAGACTGAAACGCACGGGTGCCTAATTAGGATGATGTGTGTCACCTGTGGGTTTATTGGGGTGATTGTTTGAGTGTTTACTTGTTTGTATATATACCGCACTATGGTGGTGGGTTCCTTGTGCGGTCATTATATTGTGTTTACGAGAATTAAATACTTATCATTTGGATTACGTCTCTTCTCCGTCTGTTGAGGAAGTACTGCTAGTGGATTCTTATCACCCTTTCCACCATCCATTGTGACAATACCAGTCTGCTGTCCTACACACACACACACCGTCCCAGTATACCGAATGCCACACATTGGGATGGGTGCGCCCTCCTTTTATACAGTAGTAGAATAGAGGATCATAAGTCAACTGGATGGAGAGAAGTCATTGGTTTAGACTTTTGACCCTTCCTTGTTGGTGCGCAGGCCTAGTCCTAGGCCTCTGTGCACTTCCCTGGGCCAAGTCCCGAGTTGTTGTATCAAACTTACGAGTGCGCTGTAAGGGAGGGGGAGAGAGTCTACAGAGATAGGTACAATGAGACCATTGACAGAGCAGAGAGTGCAAGAAGACCTGAAACAGATCGGAATGTGTAGGATGGCCCTGCTAAGACACTGCATACCATATATGGAATTACATGGTCAAAGACACATCACACCATAAACATAACTAAGTGGTCTAAGACACACACCATATACATGTAACTAAATGGTTTAATACATAGCATATAATACATGTCACTAAGTGGTTTAATCTTAACAGAAGTAATAGACTACAAGAAATAATTTATAATAATAAATTACACAACTTTGCTACTTCGAGGGCCTACTGTTAGATGTGTCGTACTCGTTAGATTTAACTTGACAGAAACGCCGTCCAAAAGCGTTGTCCAAACCACTCAAACACTTGAGGAACATGCAGAACTAGCGAGATGCAGCCTTTGCTCTGGCAAATAAAAAACTAATTTTGTCAAACTGACTAAGTTGTTTTCAAAATGTATTAACATTTATTTAATATTAAAACATTTAAGTCAAGTTGGATCTGTGGTTATCCTAGTGACCGCGTTAATGAGCCCAACCCCGCTGTGTGCGTTCAGTAATGCGGTAACCACCTCTGCCGAAGGCTAGACAAATCAAAAATTGATGGTACTGCCTCTGGTTTAAGCTTTGCTGTCTTGGTCTGTACTAATCTCCCTAAATCATTACATTGATGCTCGAAGACATAGTTTTGAGTTTGGGAAATAATCACTAGGAAAGTCTACATACACGAAATTCAATGGCAACGGGAGGACTGGCACGCTTTTGCTGTGGCAATGTGTCAAGATTGTTGTTGCGGTTCGACCCAAATGCAGACAGACACTAAATGTAACTAAACTAGAAAAGACCTAAACAAAACCAAGAATGAACACGGGAGACGGACGATCGACATAAAACCTGTTCCAGCAGGAGACAGGATATTTTAGCCTACTTGGAAAGACGGTAAAGCAACATGCAAACAGCAAATAATGACAGAACATAGAACAAAGGAAATCAGGACCTTAAATACAAACAAAGGAGACCAATAAACCAGTCAGAAACAAAACAAGGTAATAGGGAGCAGGTGCAAATGATACAGAAATCAGGCCCTAAACGGGCCAGGCCATGACAATATGATAGTGAACACATTGGGTATTATTAATTATTGCCCCCAGGGGCAATGCAATGTGTTCCACCCCCTTTATTCATTTCTGTTGTCATCAATAGAAGTCATATTGTATATGCGCTATGGATCGACAGTACACTAGCTGGAAGTCACCACAGAGATAGTCGACACTACCATGCGTGTGACGTCAGAGAAGTCACGTGACACAATATGTCTGCGCCCATGGGGAAAAGTCTCGATTTCATTACGTTATTTAACATAAACTGTACTTTGAGTCAGTTTGATGTTAGGAATGTGTTTTATAATTTGTTTATAGTATTAATATTAGCCTATCTTCGAAATGCGTTTCATTTCCCCTTTAACGTTAGCTAACTGTAGTGGACTATGCCGTTACTATAGAAACGGTCATTTGTGTCCGTGTTAGTTGCTTTGGTGTGAACCACTCAGTTTTAGAGCATTTAAGATCAGATTTTCTGATTCTTTTGCCAGTTGTGTTGCGAATCATTGGTCTGAACTGGCCTTTAAACGTCCTAAGACACACACTTAGTGGAATGTGGCCATGATGCTGGTGGCTAGGCACGCTTAGATGACACACTAAGCTACATTAGCTCAAATGTAGCTTAGTGTGTCATCTGAGACAAGTCCTGTTCAATAGTTGTTTGAGTTCACCTACGTTTCAAATACATTTAGGTAATGTTACATTTCAATGTTTTTATTGTCCTTGCAACAAGTAACCAACAATAATTTTTCTGAATATTAGGACCCTGGAAAAAAGAGCATTCTGTCTGGGCTTCAGAACTTTGAACAACAGCAAATCCATTGTCTGTCTTCAAGTCCAAACAGTTCAGTCCACTCTACTCCTGTACCTTTAAAGGCCGCAGTCGTGTTTCTGGAAGACTGCAGGAAACTACTGGGGGCTGATGGGAAATGTAGTGTTGTTACAGCCCATAGAAAGTTTGAAATAGGGGAAGGACAACATCCCAACAACTGCAAATGTGCAACGGTTGTTGAGGGACGTGCTATTTCAAAGAGACACCAGACGACACATAGAGGAGAAAAGCCATATAGCTGCTGTGATTGTGGGACAAAATTCTCTCAACTGATTAACCTTAAAACACACAGAAGAATACACACAGGAGAAAAGCCATATCACTGCTCCGACTGTGGGAAAAACTTCTCTTTATCGTCAAGCCTTAAAACACACAGAAGAATACACACAGGAGAAAAGCCATATCACTGCTCTGACTGTGGGAAATCCTTCTCTCGTTTGACAAGCCTTAAAACGCACCAAAGAATACACACTGGAGAAAAGCCATTTCACTGCTCTGACTGTGGGAAAAATTTCTCTCATTTGACAAGCTTTAAAGGGCACAAAAGAATACACACAGGAGAAAAGCCATATCATTGCTCTGACTGTGGGAAAAATTTCTCTTTATCGTCAAACCTTAAAAAACATCAAAGAATACACACAGGACAAAAGCCATATCACTGCTCTGACTGTGGGAAAAACTTCTCTCGTTTTACAACCCATAAAACACACCAAAGAATACACACAGGAGAAAAGCCATATCACTGCTCTGACTGTGGGAAAAACTTCTCTCAATTTTCAAACCTTCAATCGCACCAAAGAATACACACAAGAGAAAAGCCATTTCACTGCTCTGACTGTGGGATGAACTTTACTCAATTATCAAGCCTTAAAAAACACCAAAGAACACACACGAGAAAAGCCATATCACTGCTCTGACTGTGGGAAAAATTTCTCTTTATCGTCAAGCCTTAAAAAACACCAAAGAATACACAGGACAGAAGCCATAGCACTGCTCTGACTGTGGGGAAAAAACATCTCTCATTTGACAAGCTTTAAAACGCACCAAAGCATACACACAGGAGAAAAGCCTAATCACTGCTCTGACTGTGGGAAAAACTTCCAAAATCACCTCAGATACAGTTAAGCAAAGACTGTGAAATGTATGTTACTTTTATACTATGTGCATTCTTTTGTGTTTTTTAAAGTTACTACTAGACATTAGTTCCCCTCACATTGCTAGCAGAATTATGTAAGATATATACATACATACATGCATTAAGACAAGCAGTATATGTTGACAGCAAAGTAGTAGTTGTATATCTTATTGACTGTCATCTGTCAGTACAAAGATTTCTGTGCATAGATATTTTTTCTTTTTAAGGTTTTCCAAATATAGTTTTTATCAATCCATGTGTATTCCATGTGAGAAGCAAAAAATGGATCCCTCAGTTCATGTTTTGACCAATGATGGAACATGCTAATTACTTTAGCAGTGCTGTTTGACTGTATGAAGATGTGTCCTAGTAGCTGTAGTGGTGGTTTCATGTATTACTGTCCTGTCTCCACACATGATGGACATCCTAGTTATGTTCTCAGTCAAAGCACACGGTGTGCTGTTGTCTGCCCCCTTGTGGTCAATATGAATCCACCCTGTGTTTGTTCTGTGTAGGACTGAACAATGTCAATTGTCAATGTTTCATTATTAACCTTTTTAATTTAGCTGTTGAATACCTGGCTGAAGTTTTTATGTATTTGCTGTAACCATATGTGGGAAGGGAAGTATTTGTTGTTTAAAGTAAAAAAAAATGTTTATAATAATAAATGTAAGATTCTTATACTTCTGTAAATTGTTACTTCAAATTTGGTCTTGAACATACTGTATGTTACAAGTTTATATCACAAACACACATGTTGCCGGTAAAAGATAATACTAATTAGTGCAAAAACAGCATATCATTGTTAAAAAGGCTGAACGTGACTCGGCTCTCAAACCTTTTGATTCAGGTCTAATATATTTAGTCACACTAATCTTTCTATTTTACTGATTCCTTAACAAATGAAACTATAGTGATAAGCCTCATGATCACATATTTAAGAGTTGGGTACAAAAAAAAAAAGTTGGATAGTGAACGAAGAATGAGGTCAGGAATATGAATAGGGCTGAAATGAGTTTCCTCCGTAGGGTGGCTGGGCTCAGCCTTAGAGATGGGGTAAGGAGTGTGGTCATCCGGGCGCCTTCCTTTGGAGGTGTTCTGGGCACACCCTATGGGTAGGAGACCCCGGGGTAGACCCAGAACACGCTGTAGAGATTATATATCTCATCTGGCCTGGGAATGCCTCTGTATCCCCCAGAAGGAGCTGGAAACATTGCTGGGGAGAAGGATGTCTGGACTACCCTGCTTAGCCTGCTGCCACAGTGACCCGGCCACAGATAAGTGGCGGAGAATAGAAGAATGGATGGGAAAAAAAAAATGTTTAAAAACTCCTTGGCAGTCTTAAAATCAAACAAAAACATTCAGACCATCTGTATTCTGCATGTAGTGCCTTCCTAATGAGGTCTCTTTTTCTGAAATCTTTGGGATTTCAGTACATTTGAATTCATTTCATTCTGATGGTTACAATAAACATGTTTTATTACGTAGCTGATAAGAAAAAAGGTATAACATCAAAACAAAAAATCCATCAATCTTTCAAGCATCGATCAAACTGTCCATTTGTTCATAAATCAAGTTCATCAATCCAAAATAATCAGTTAATGAACTATATGCCTGAAGTGTCTCCAAACCTTTCCAAAAAAACTAACTTTTCCAAATTCCACCCTCTTTGTCTTTCCAATCAGCACAGGTGAAACATTTAACCCTTTGTGCTGTACTTTATAAGGTATATGGTTCTTATGCAGCCAGCCTTAATGAATACCTAATTAAAAAATTGCTCCTATACTGCAGTAAGACTGCTGTGCGATGATGCCAAATAACATGTATCAAATTAATGTTACACGCAGCAGCATTCAGACCCTGTGGGGAATTGAACCCCATTCTGAACCAGACGTGCCACCACCAGGGTCAAAGGTTACTCCCTGCTCAACTAACACAAGGGTCCAGCTCACAGCACTTTTTTTAACCGTTGTTTAACCAGGTTAGTCCAACTGAACATCAGTGCTCTTTCGCAGTGGTGACCTGGCGCAGGGGGAAATTTACCAACTGCAGTTCTATGGGCATTGACAGGAGGATTAGCCCTAAACATGTTTTTTTATAGTGGTGGGAGGAAATCGGAGCACCCGGCAAAAACCCATATAAACACGGGGAGTACATCAAAACCCCACACAGCACGTTGTGGCTAAATTTGGGCATCCTAGCGGATGTTCCGGTCTGGGATGTGGTTCAGGGTTGAGGGGACGGTCAGAGCGAAGGCCAGGTCACCAAAGAGACAGTATGTGCCTTCTGAAAAACTGAAGGCTAGAAGTTTGTGTTTTAAGTTATAACTTTAAGTCATGTCTTAAGTTTCCTGCGTACATGTCTTTAGATATGCTGATTATTAACATGTGATCCATCTTGTCCAATAAAATGATTGTTTATCTTATAGACCCATATACTCATTAGAACCTTGTCAAATAATCAGAACTTACTATGTTGTTAGACTGATCTGACTGTAGTATTTTCTCTGTGTACAGACTCTGACTCAGACTCTGTAGTCATCAATAAAATTGTACTTGATTTTTTCATGGTTTCTCCCTCTCATTAATTAGTTATTTTCTGTCATGGATTGAAATTATCCATTACAGGCATCAGTGCTAACCACTGAGCCACCGTGCTGCCCGATCACTTTATTTACAGTTTATTCAGAAACACCTATACACTTGACAAGGACTCGGTGGATAGAAACATATTACAGCTCAAAACATCCTGAGAAGTTACAAATTGACATGCAGTGAAGGGGGTTTGGCCCGCATCCAGCCAGAGTTGTCTGGTTAAACCAGCAGAGCTGAACAGTGTCAGTTTATGGAGATGATGGATGCTTGTTCTAGAGCTGATTTAAACCTGTGGGCTGGAGTCTGGGATGGCCGGTGAACATCTACTCTGCAGTCTGCTTCAGAGGCCAGGAGGAGGGAGGAGAACCCTTAGCCCCCCAGGCCAACTCCTTCAGCTACTCCCCTCTTCAACATCCTCCCCTCCCCTCTTCAACATCCTCCTCTCTCTTCTCCTCCTCAACATCCTCCCGTTTCTTCTCCTCCTCATCATCCTCTCTCTCCTGGAACCCAGCACCCCTCCCATAGTGAAGCCAACATGTGAGGACACAAGTTGTTACAGGAGGGCAGAAAGAATGGTAAGGGGGGGAAGAGAAGAGACAGAAGAGGTTAGAGTCTTTTCTATCACTGCTTTGACTCCACCCCTTAGACAGGATTCCACCCACCAACCCCCTATCCCCACCAGCTTTATATCAAACACCATGTATGTTCACACCAGCCCAACCCCCTATCCCCACCAGCTTTATAACAAACACCATGTATGTTCCCACCAGTCTAACCCCCTATCCCCACCAGCTTTATAACAGCCTCCAACATGCCTGAAACGGTCTGTGTCCTGCTGCAGGGAGGAGTTCAGGCACTCCAAGTCCCCATCAGGTCTTCATTCATTACAAGGCCGAGGACAGTGTTCCCTTTTAGAAATGTTCCATGAAGATCATTAGCCATAGTGGAAGTGTCAGATGAGCTGCATGATGCCATGTCAGCAGTGACTTCTCTCTGGCTTAGAACTGAGCGAATGGCAGGAGTGACAGCAGTCCACCTGGTGGGACAGAGTGGTTTGAATGAGGTGAAACCATGCTCTGATTTAGTCTGTATACTGGAAAATCACCTTGAACTTGCCAGATTGATTAAAGAACACCCCCAATGTATGCACCAGACCCATGGAATCTCTGGTGGAGATGCTACACTGGCTGCCTGTGTAACTAAGTTCAGGCAGTCTGCACCACATTGACAAGAGATAGCAAGCGGTTGTTCCGTCCTTCAAATGGCTTCCACCCCCTGCAATATTCCAGCCATGTTTGCAGCACCGTCATAGGTTTGTCCTCGAAGTTGGGACAGAGGAAGGCATAGACGCAGCTGTCATAATGCACACCACATTTCTCCTGTGCCTTCTCCCAATTTTGGAAGCCAGTCTTGACAAACGCTGAATCTGCTTTTGACGCAAGCTTTTACTTTTGGGTGGAAAAATATTTTGTCCATAAAAACCGATGACCCCCTTTAAGGAGGGGCTGTAATGGAGCCAAGTGAGATCCTTCAAGCATTTCTCCTGAAAGTAGAGTTTCCTGTTTGATAAGGTTTGACAAAGCAAAGTTCTTATAGCACTTCTCCTGTAAGTAGTGTCCTATTTGAGTGGGTTTGACATCCTCAGGCTCTATCTCTCCCTCTCTCTCTTTACATCCTCAGGCTCTCTCTCGCTCTCTCTCTCTCGCTCTCTCTTTACATCCTCAGGCTCTATCTCTCCCTCTCTCTCTATCTCTCGCTCTCTCTCTTTAGTCTGAACGCACCGAATTGAACATGAAATAAATATTCTCTGTTAACAAGTGATGTTTGTTGCGATGATGTTCAGGAATGGATTGCTAACCCTATCAGATCTGAAAGGCAATGGTTATTATATCAAGAATCAGTGACTCATCTCTTCAATGATTCTGTCATGTGACTGGTACTCCTTTTCTCACTGTTCTACACTTACTTTATTTTTGTTCTCCCAAAAACGGAGAAATGTCAAAGCCACACTTCCTCTTGCTCATGATGACACTCACTGCGTGTGAATGAAATCTGACTGTAATAAAACAGTTTGCACCTTAATAAAATAAACAACAATAATGATTTTTATCATAAGCAAGTAAAGCTACAAACTGTACGAATATGCAACAAATGAGCTCTACTAGCGAACTAAACTAAACTAATGAGCGAGTTGAATCATTTAAGTCATTCAAGACTACAACTGAGTTCCACAATTCAATCAAAAAGTTCCACAACAGAGTTCTTCTTGCTAATTCAGTTAGCTTCCAAAAAGCATACATTTTGTACATACTTTGTACATACAAAAAAAACTACTTAACTTTAAGCAATTCAATCAAAAAGTATAAATGCTTTATTTAATATCAAACGATTGATGAACTTATTTATCTTATTTATTTATATTCCTAAAACACTGACAATTCAATCTTTCCATTGCTCTTGCACTTTTCTGTTGTCTATTGGTTGAAAATGTACCATCATGTGACCGAGGAGGAGCGGCTATTGCAGACAAGAACAAAAAAGAAGGCCCTCCCACATCGGCAGACCAAGAAGGGATACATAAGAACTGAAGCCCTGCTTTCTCTGTATTGGGACACAAGAACTTTTCATACCAACTTCTAATAAAAAAAAGACATATCACTGAGAGAGACACGCTAACACAACACAACAAGGCAACAGGAATCCCAATGGCTGAGGTAAATTGAAGGATTTGATCCGCTCCTTGCGGGGGTGCATTTCCCGGCGGAGACTTGGTAACACACACATGAGGGAAAGAAAGAGAATCAATCGCAAGACAATGTCTGTGTGGGGGAGGGGTGTAAATATGGAGTTTAAACCTTTGAAGGCTGGGGTTATCAAGCATCTACAGCAGTTTGCCTACATGCTTTCTCGTAAATTTAACAGGTTTACTAGTATGGAATGTGATTTGTGCCGCATATCTATGAAAGTAAAAGCAAAATCCACAAACAAAAAAGAAGATAACCAAAAGCTTAATCCAAAAGCAAAAAAAGGACATCCTAAAAAAAATAAAAAAGCAAAATTTAAGGAAAATATAAGCAAATCTAAAATCAAAACAGTAAATAAACAATAAGAAAAACTAAATATTTGTAAGTCTTACAAATCTATCTAAAATGTGTAGGGTTCTCTATTTAGTCGTTTAATCCATATATATATATATATATATATATATATATATATATATATATATATATATATATATATATATATATATATATATATATATATATATATATATATATTCACCGGCTCAAAAATTTTCAATATATAATATAAATAAACGTGGACAAGCCGGTAAATTTTTGGAATTAAAAACAAATATAGCCCACTAGTCACAAAGTGAAACGAAATGGATTTCACATCGAGAATGGTTGTGCATGTCCTCATCCCCCAGTCAACTCATATTTATCACCATGAATCCCAATTAATATTAATAATTAATATGACTATGAAATAATTGTTAAATGTATGCAAGATGCATAACAAATGATAGACATACTACAATACATTATTACATTTTAAACATGTTAAAAGCTATGCATAACATATAACCATATTAGCAATTTATGGCTTAAGATGGAAACGTTTAAACTAAGTATTGACAAACTTATTACCCCTGTTAATATGCCTCAAAAGGAAAACGCGTCAAAACAAATAATTAACAACATTTTGATTACAATATATGGTCATAAATTGATGTTTATAAAGTACAGATGAGTGACAAATTAAAGGACAAACCAACGGTGTCTTAGTGAGGTGTTGGTGCAGCCCACCACATGCGACTAGAACAGCTTGAATGTGTCTTGGCATTGATTCAAGTCTCTGGAACTCTACTGGAGGAGATGGAACACAATTCTTCTGAAACATATTCCCTAATTTGATGTTTTGATGATGCTGGTGGAATGGGCTTTCTAACGTCAGTCCAGAATCTCCCATAGGTGTTCAATTGGGTTGTGATCTTTTGACTATGAAGGCCATAGCACATGATTCACTTCATTTTCCAGGTTTGGGTGTCATTTTTATACTCATCAAACCGTTCAGTGACCCCTCGTGCCCTAAGGATGGGGGCATTGTAATCTTGGAAGAGACCACTCAGAATATAAATATTTAATCATAGGATAAAGGTTATCATCCAGAACAACTTTGCTATAATATCCATCTCTATGTAACTGTCGACGGACTATTCTTGCTGACAGTCTGATCACGTCCTGCATTGACATTCTCAGTCACCCGAGGAAGAGTTGCTCTTCTTTTTTTCCTTACATACCGCTGTGTGGTTGTGCCCCCCGTTCTGTCTACATTATAGCTGTTTAGGTTTGACCTGGCTACAACCACAACAGCACTAGCATGAGCACCTGAGGAGAAAATACAAAGGCGCTATTCTGGATGATGGACCCCCCAGAAAAGGGTACAAAAACCCACAGCCTTTACTTTACTATAATCCCAAATAGTTCGTAGTAAATTGCGTGAATAAATGTATTTTGAACAACAAATGTGAATGCAGCCGCAAAAGAGCAGAGTACCCTGTTTTGGAAATTTTCCAATCACACAATTGTAAACCAGAGAGTGTCTTTGATAAGGTTTATTATTACACTTGTAAGTGGGCTTACAGCCTTCAAGAACTAAAAGGTCTTCACTGAAGCAGCAAAAACAAACACAGCTTCTCGTTTACTTTTATTCATGCCTGTGTAAACTGAGGCAACAGAAGAAGCTCTTCTTATGGTCATGCACAGTACCCAAGATATTGACAAATAGTATTTTATGGCCCATGTGATATCTGTTGAACAGGCAACCACTTGGCGGTCAAAACTACTTTTTACAGAACATCAGGTCAAAGGCCAAGTTTCAGTCCTAGGAACAACACATTTCATGTTACACACGGAGAGTTTAAGCACTCTCATAAGAGTGACCAAAGTGAGTCTATGGCAAATAAAGAAAGAAAATAGCTTAGTTGTGTTTTTTATACAATCTCCTATCTTAACAGTGATTTCATTCTCTAATTCCCAAACACGCTGGAGAGATATTATACGAGACGTATAGGCTGGAAATAACATGCTATTCTAGCTTTAGAATATGATCAAAGTCAACATAAAAACTCTTAACATTACCTCGAGTCTGAGTTCAAGTCATGGAAATTGTACCGCAGCACTGCCTTATGGGAGCTTATTAGTAACAAAGTCAATGCTGAGTGGAAAATAAAAAGATCAGCAGGTGAAATTAAGAGAAGATGGTAATTATTTCTTCCATCATATATATATATATACACACACTGGTGAAACTCGAAAAATTAGAATATCGTGCAAAAGTTCATTTATTTCGGTGAAACTAATATATTATATAGACTCATTACATGCAAAGCGAGATATTTCAAGCCTTTATTTGTTATGATTTTGATGATTATGGCTTACAGCTTATGAAAACCCCAAATTCAAAATCCCCGAAAATTTGAATATTACATGAAATCAATAAAAAAAGGATTTTAAATACAGAAATGTCGGCCCTCTGAAAAGTATAATCATGCATATGTACTCAGTACTTGGTTTGGGCCCCTTTTGCATGAATTACTGCCTCAGTGCGGCGTGGCGCGGATGCTCTCAGCCTGTGGCACTGCTGAGGTGTTATGGAAGACCAGGATGGTTTAATAGCAGCCTTCAGCTCTTCTGCATTGTTCGGTCCCATGTCTCTCATCTTTCTCTTGGCAATGCCCCATAGATTTTCTATAGGGTTCAGGTCAGGCGAGTTTGCTGGCCAATCAAGCACAGTAATCCCATGGTCATTGAACCAGGTTTTGGTACTTCTGGCAGTGTGGGCAGGTGCCAAATCCTGCTGGAAAATAAAGTCAGCATCTCCATAAAGCTTGTCTGCTGAAGGAAGCATGAAGTGCTCTAAAATGTCCTGGTAGACGGCTGCGTTGACTCTGGACTTAATAAAGCACAGTGGACCAACACCAGCAGATGACATGGCTCCCCAAATCAAAACAGATTGTGGAAACTTCACACTGGACTTCAAGCATCTTGGATTGTGCTCCTCTCCATTCTTCCTCCAGACTCTGGGACCTTGGTGTCCAAATGAGATGCAAAATTTGCTCATATTAGTAAAGAAGACTTTGGACCACTGAGCAACAGACCAGTTCTTTTTTTCTTTAGCCCAGGTAAGACGCTTCTGACGTTGTTTGTTGTTCAGGAGCGGCTTGACAAGAGGAATACGACATTTGAAGCCCATGTCCAGGATCCGTCTGTGTGTGGTGGCTCTTGATGCACTAACTCCATTCTCAGTCCACTCCTTGTGAAGCTCCCCCACACTTTTGAATGGCCTTTTCCTGACAATCCACTCCAGGCTTCGGTCATCCCTGCTGCTTGTGCACCTTTTTCTTACACACTTTTCCACTTAACTTTCTATTAATGTGTTTTGATACAGCACTTTGAGAACATCCAACTTCCTTTGCAATTACCTTTTGCGGCTTTCCCTCCTTGTGGAGGGTGTCAATGATGGTTTTCTGCACAACTGTCAGGTCAGCAGTCTTCCCCATGATTGTGAATTCTACTGAACCAGACTGAGAGACCATTTAAAGGCTCAGGAACCCTTTGCAGGTGTTTTGGATTAATTAGCTGATGAGAGTGTGACACTTTGAGCCTACAATATTGAACCTTTTCACAATATTCAAATTTTCTGAGATTTTGAATTTGGGGTTTTCATAAGCTGTAAGCCATAGTCATCAAAATTATAACAAATGAAGGCTTGAAATATCTCACTTTGCATGTAATGAGTCTATATAATACATTAGTTTCACCTTTTAAGTTGAATTACTGAAACAATAGAACCTTTGCACGATGTTCAAATTTTTCGAGTTTCACCTCTGTGTATATATATATATATATATATGTGTATATGCCTTTGTTTAGTAAATGCTAGGTACAGTTATATGTACGTCTTTATATTTATCTAATAATCTTATGCTGTTTTTGATTATTAGGACACTGGACACAAGAACATTCACTCTCATATTCATGACTTCAAGCTTCAACCAATGATGCGGCTAACTTCAAATTCCATCAGCGCAGTCCACCCTACTTATTTCCCTTTAATGACAGCACTGGTTATTCTGGAAGACTGCAGGGAAATGCTGGGGGCTGATGGGAAATGGAGTGTTACCACCCCTAAGAAGTCTGAAATGGGTAAAGGACAACATTCCAACAGCTACAAATGTGGAACGGTGTTTAAGGGACACTCTAGGTCAATGAAACACCAGACGACACACACAGCAGAAAATACACATAGATGCTTTGACTGTGGGAAAGACTTCTCTCAATTGTCAAACCTCCCAAAACACAGAGGAATACACACAGGAGAAAAGCCATCTCGCTGCTCTGACTGTGGGAAACATTTCTGTCAATTGTCAACCCTGAAAGAACATAAAAGAATACATACAGGATAAAAGCCATATCACTGCTCTAACTGTGGGAAAAACTTCTCCATTTTTTCCAACCTTCAAACACACCAAAGAATACACAACGGAGAAAAGCCATATCCTGGCACTGACTGTGGTAAAGTCTTCTTTGAAGTAACGGTTTTCACGTGAGGTCACAACCTTATAGGAATGCCTACTTGGCGGGCAAAACAAGGCTTTCTTCCTCTACCAGTAAATATTTTTAACAGGTTTGTTTAGCCAAAATGCTGGATAGTTGTTGCTGAATTGGATGCACTAACCGATGTGGAGATAAGCCTGGGTTGTGCCTCTACAGAATCCCATCCAAGAAAGAAAACCCAGAGTAGGAGATTGTGGATGTTTGCTGTTAGACATGCCACCGTCCCTGGGGAGGGAAAATAATGGCAATCGTCAAAGTAAACACGTCTTTGCAGTGAACATTTGATCAACGGTAAGCTCAAGTAAACACCGGATATTTTAATGATTGTATTTTTAGTCATATCTTTGTGTAATTGTTCTGACATAGTTAGTTGTCGTGAAAAGAGAGAAAGACATGGAAAGGTATGAGCAGCAGAGCAGAATGCAGAAGAAGAGGATGAATAAGAAACAAGATGCAGTGGATGTCCTCTTGGAATTGTCATCAGTGTCAGACGCTGAGCCTGCACCACCTGCTGAGGATGAACAACAGTGTGACAACAAACCATGCAAGGAAAACATGGCCAGATTACAAAGATAATGCAATGACCTCAGAGAGGAAAACCATAGACTGAAGGACATAATCAAGTCAGGAACATTTGATTAACTGTCTTTTGAAAAAGATGGTGGAAAAAGTGAAAACATTGACAGGAATCCCTACATGTTCCAAGGTACGAGTAGTTTAAACATATGTGATATGGTACAAACCTCTCTCCATTCCAACAACTGCTGTTAACTCATATGAGGCTGAAAATGAACCTTCCCCTTTCATTGCTTGGTTGTATCGTTAAGATCTAAATTCTAACTGCCAGCGGAACATTTAGAAACACAGTTGAAGTGTTGAATGCAATGCTTGTTCCAGCACTTGTGTTTTGGCCAAATCGAGAAGCGCTTCAGGTGTCAATGCCTGTGAAATGTGCCTGTATTATTGACTTCTTTGAGATTTTCATTGAAAAGCCTGGAGACCTAAGAGCAAGAGCACAGACCTACTCAAAATGTAAACATCACTAAACCATTAAATATCTAATTGGCATAACGCCAATCAAACAGTTTATTTTATATTAAAAAGATGGGGTGGCAGAACATCATACAAACACTTGACTGAAAGAAGTGGATCTTTGGATTGCCTCAACCCAGGTGATGTGATACTAGCTGATATAGGGTTTGATGTGGCAGTTTCAGCTGGTCAGTACAATGCTGAACTTAAGATCACAGCTTTTACTAAAGGGAAGAAGCAACTGGGTCCAGTGGAATTGGAGTCCACACGAGGACTTGCATCGGTTAGAATCAATGGAGAGAGATATCGGTGAGGCAAGGAATCGGTCTACCATACTTGAAAGTACAACTGAAACTCAAATGTGTGAAGCTGAGCATCCTGAATGTCTTACACCTCTAGATGAAATAGTCTTGAAAAAGTGAAAACATTGACTGGTTTAAAAATTTGGTTCCAATATCACGTCGGATAACTTAATCTGCATTTGCTCATTAGATGTATATTTAACCCTGATCATGTTACAATGGCAGCATTTTAGTGCAGTACTGCTTCCTTTTTTCTCCTTTGCCACCCGGTGGTCAAAAGTTGGAAATGCACATATTGTGGAATAGTTTCTTTATTTTGTAACTTTTATTCATTTAAATGTACATAAATATTGTCTGTAAACTTCTTAAAGCTTGAACAAATTATGTGCCAAATCTGTTGGTGCTTGCAGGTATATTTACACTACCGCTCAAAGGTTTGGAGTTACTTCGAAATTTTCACATTAAAAAAAAGTCTAAAATAGATCTATTCCAATATCTTTAATTGATCAGAAATGTAGTCTAGACATTATCAATGTGTTAAATTACTATAATATGTGGAAATTATAGATTGTTTTATGGAATGTATACATGGGCGTTCAGAGGCCAATTTTCAGTGACCATTTATTATGTGTTCCAAAGGCACATTGTGTCAGCTAATCCACCTGCTTGGTGCCTTAAGCCAGATTGATGCTTAACTAGAAGGCTGCTGGTGTCTATAGTATGTGACTAATTAAGGTTAATGGTGACCTGCAAGCAAATGACAGCAAAACTAGTAACATTATAATCTCAACTATAATTTAGCCAAAAGAAAAGACATATCCAATAGTGAAATGTCTTTATTGATTTTTAAAGTGACTGTCTTCTTTAATAGACCGAGCGACAGACTTTGTCAGGAATTTTTAATTCCTTCACCACAGAATTGGCCTGGGAAAGAAAACAGACACCAATAAGTAAACCAGCGGATGCTTTGCTGCTGTACAACACATTAATATGAACATGAGTTACTGTAAATGGAATAAAGTTCACAGTTATCTTCTTTGACCTTCAGAGCCAATTGAAGCATCCAGTTGGTGCCTCCTTCTTCTTCATATTATTGGCAGAGGGCAGCAGAACACAGGGATAGATGCTAGGTAAACCGTACGCATTGCTGAAGACGTTTTGAGGGAGGTCATTTTCATCCACAGGAAGAGCCTGAACACATAACAAATGTAAATAAATTAAACAAAAAATATAATTAACTTAACAGCTATTTATTCCTGTCTTCTAAGCAGGATTCATTGATATTTTACTGTAAGATTATTTTTTTTTAAATTGAAAGAAGCTCACCATTTTTTTCTTTGACCTCCAGAGCCACTTGAGGCATCCAGTTGATGCCTTATTATTATTATTATTGCTAAGTAAACTGCGCTTGTTGTTTTGAGGGGGGATGCTTTCATCCACAGGAAGAGCCTGAACACAAAACAAAACAAATTAAAATAAATCAAGAAAAACAAATAGTGAACTGAATAGAGAATTATCACTGACTTTCCAGGATACATCTTTAATATTTTACTGTCAGACTCACAGTCTGCTTCTTAGTTTCTTTACATCTCGTCTCTTTGGTGACATCACTGAGGACTATTGCCTTGTTACAGTGATTGGTTGGCTCCTCTTTTTTAGAGCTGCAGTCTTTGTGTGGAGGGAGGGACTCATCAGCTATGGAAAGAGTCTGAAGAAGAGTAGAATTCGGAATAGGATTATTAGAAGCTGAAGGAATAATTCAGTGTTGCGGTATAAAATAATGTAAAACTACTTACAATATTGTTCCAATTTCCTCGGTGTCCAGTATTGTCAACACTCCACTGAGCAGGAACGTTGCTAGAGTCAGTACCACTGGCCAATTGGAGTGCCTTTCTGGTCCTACAGCTGAGAGTAACCCTGATGTCTCGGAGGCTGGTCCTAGTAGACAGCATCTGGCGAAGGGCCTTTGCCTTCAGCAGCTGACCAACAAGCACAACGTTTCCATGATGCTTGGTGAACAACCCAGAAAGATTGCAGACCTGAAGGACTAAAGTCAGCTGACTGATAGCCAGTTGGACTGGACGGTTCAAAATCAAACCCAAAGAGCTGTCCACTCGGTCAGAACAAGAGAGCTGCCCCGCAGAGCTTCCAGCGCCTTGGCTGCCACTGAGAATGTAGTTTGAAGCATACTGGGAGCCGTCGTTGATCCAGGCAATGCTGTTGATTTGAGTTGTGGCTGAAGAGGCAAAGGTGTTACCTCTCAACTGGTGGATCCACGCTGCAACACACAATGAGAACAATGGTAAAAAAGAAAATATTGGACGTTTTATTGGAAGATTTGTTATGTGTCTGACAGAAGATCATGGGAGAAATACAGTTTGTTTTACATAAATAATAATTATACCTTAGGCGTGTAATAATTAAATAATCTAAAAATAATTCCTACCTCAAATATTGGAAGCCAGCTTCCGACCACCATCTCCAAAATGCAGCTTGCCTGTAGCCCTGAAGCCTCCATGGAGCCTGGTCAACAGCACTGAAAAGGTGCAGTCCTGAAGGGCCACACACAGATGCACAGTGGTAAGGTTGACCACCGGGGTCAAAGTGGAACATTGCTCCACCTCGTTCATCTCCCTCATGTTGGAGTCAACGGTGAAGATGGGCTTCCAGTTGTTCTTCATATCCTGCCACTCATTGGCAGACACCAGGAAGTGGTCATGGGGGAAACAGGAAGCCAAATCCAGAGAACATGTGACAGGAGCAAGTAGTGTAACAGTCTCAGGAGAGATTGAATTGGCATGAGCCAGGTCTTTCTCCATGGCCAGAAGGTCTTCAATAGCCTTGGAGTCCACACTGATAAGAGGCTCCCACTGGTCCAGGTCAGACAGTGGACCACCCGAGCCTAGAGTGCAGTGGCTGCTCCCAGTACTGCATGGAGCGATCAGAGCACTGCAGTCCTCACAACTAAAGCTGATGCTATGAGGAGTGTGTGAATAGGTGTATTTATTGCCTGTCATCTTGTACTCCTCTCTCAGGACAGTGTCACAATCTAAATCTAAATCATTCAAAGCTGGAGGGTGTTGAGTAGCCTTGGAATTCAGACTGTAAAGCAGCTCCAGTTGGTTGAGGACAGACAGTGGTCCACCAGAGCCTGCAGTGCATGGGGCTCTCATATCACTGTAGTCTACCCAGTTTAAACTGAGGTTATGAACAGTGGGTGAATAGGCGTATTTATCGCCTAGTGTCTGGTAGATCTTCTCTCTTAGAAGAGAGTCCAGTCAGAGAGTAGTAAGTGTTATCCACTCTGAAAAACACCATAGTAACATAAATATAAACAAAGCCATCCAAAGTATGCATCAACAATATCTGTATGTGCATCATGTAAAGACGGGTAACATATTTCCTAATTGTGCAAAAACAAAAACAAAACAAGATGTACAGATCTAATCAAATAAATTGTCTCACCTGGTTTGCTGGTAATTTGCATAATTGCGCTGTAAGTATGTGCTTTTGAAGGAAAAAATGCTCATTCACGCTTGCTACGATGTAGTTTTGAGACTACAGATCTTCAGAACCGTGCATAGCGTTTCTATACATTCTGGAACTATTGTGTATTATATTGTAATGGAATCACATAGTTAGAACATTACATCACCAGAACGAAACTTTTCTTTTTTAAAAAGAGCGTGGCGTGTATAAATAATTCATCTGCTGCGCAAATATGCATCGTCTGTTGGGTTTGGTCGTAGGCACCAAGTAATTTAATTAGCTTAAAAGCTAAATATTTATTGCAAAAGGTAACTATTATGTGTAAAGCCTATATAATGGATGGAGACTTAACGAGTCGGTGCCATCCTTCATAAAAAGAAAGCAACTGTAGTGCTATGCCTATGTTTGCTTCCAAAAAAAAGACCAGAATGCTGGTTAGCTAGCGATAGCGATATAATTCTCAAAGTTAGCTATCAAGTAAAACCAGTACTAATTAGTGCTTTTGTTATGCTATGTTGTTAAGTTAACGTTTTAAAAAAAAAAATACTCTTGATTTGTTTTTAATAATTGAGTGTCTAATCAAAAATGCCATAGTCTATTTCTAAGGTTGGATAGCTTGATCAAAAAATATATAATATTATATGCACATTTGATGTATTTTCAGTGCAGTACTTCTTCACTAATGTCTCTCTACTACCACCCGGTGGTGAAATTTGAGAAATGCACATATTACTGTATTGAATAATCTGAAAAATAGAATCAAGAGAGTCCCAACATTTTAGAATAAAATTACATATATATTCAGTATTTTTTTTTTTTGGTATACTGATAAAATTATTAACAGATGCTGTGCCAAGTTTATTGGTGCTTGCAGTTATATTTATTCTTCTATATTTGTAGAACTTTGGTCTGATATCATAAGATCAGAAGTGTACCTCTTACATTGTTGCAAATAGACCTACAAAATAAAGGAGGTTTCGAAATCCCTCACATTGGTCCCTGGCTGATAATAGATTCCTCTCAGAGTGCTATTGATGGTGGTTCCAACAGTCTGTGAAGACCTGCAGATGCTTCTGTCTCAGTGGAGGAGATATCCAGTGCCGTGCATCAATCTTTTCCTCTGGGTTGAGTAGGCCCTCTCTCTGCAATTGGCAGAAAATAAATATAGAAGCGGGCCAACACTGCCACAAAGATATCAACTTCTATTTTATGTATGTGTATTAAGTAGTGATGGATCTACCTCAATGCACCATCAATGGTGGTTCTAACAGTCTTGAAGATTTGCAGATGTCTCTTGACTTTGTGAAATAAATCTTCAGTACAGTTCAGCAATATATGAGATAATTACTCACTTACTATTTTAACGTGTCCTGTCTTGAACCTTGGATAGTCACATTGAGTTTTGTGCATGAATTATGATCACTGAGCAATATTGTTTTCCTTATCATTTTAGAACTACATAGAGCTTACAAAAACAAGAGAAACATTTGTTTCAAAAGTGTAAAATGTAATAAGCGGTTGACATGTACAGATTTCCACTCTAGTGGACAATGCGTTCCACACTTGAAATACATCCCTATAATAATGGAGCAGACCATATGTCATAATAATACATTTTATTTTTACTTTCAAAACACTCAAGGCCACCTAACAGAACTCAGAGAAGTGAAAATTTAAATAAAATTAGTAATTCAGCAGCACAATAACAATACAACAGGGGTGCAGGGTAGCAAACCACAGTGGAACATCACTGAAAACAAGGGGAGACAGCAGGACACAGTACAAGGGAGCATTAAAGTGAGTAGGCCAGTTTGAACAAATTCGTTTTTAGTTGTGACTTGAAGTATGATAAAGTGTCAACTGTTGGAAAAGTGGGGGGAGGGAGTTCCAGAGCCTGTGTGCAGAGCAGTAGAAAGCCCAAGCACCCATGGTGCTGAGGAGTGAGGGGGGAACGGTCAGAAGGCCAGATGATGAGGAGCGCAGAGAACGAGAAGGAGTATAATCCTGATGGAGGTCAGAAATATATGTGGGGGCCAGGTTATGGAGGGCTTTGAAGGTGAGCAGGAGAGTTTTGAAGTGAATGCAGTATTGAACAGGGAGCCAGTGTAGTTGGATGAGAGTAGGGGTGATGTGGTCAGAGGACTTGAGTGGTATAAATGAGGCCAAATTCTGGATTATTTGTAGCAGGTTCAGTTGGGTGGGGATGCCTGAAAGAACAGCATTGCAGTAATCCATTTAGCTGCCGTTGAGCTCAGGAAGTTCCTGCTCACCCAGCTCCTGATGTCCAGCAGGCAGTCAGTGAGGGAGGAGGGAGGGCAGTGGTGGGTTGGGTAGAGCCATAGAGCTGGGTATCGTCAGCAGAGCAGTTCCCTTACTAATCCTTTAGCCTGTGTTCTGTACGGCAGCAGACCAGCCGTCACCTCGCGCTCTCTGTTTCTCCTCGGACTGTTCTAGCCAGCAGCTCCAGATGTCTGTGTCATGGACAGCTTTCAGTCATTCTCCTCAAAATGCCAGAATAAAAATGCAAACGCCACACATAAAGGCCTTTGGATCAGCTGGGGTTCAAACCAAGAAACTTCTTGCTGTGAGGCAACAGTGCTTACCACTGAGCCACTGTGCAGCCCAAGTATATATTAAAAGTACACAGTAAAAGTATGTTGAATGGTGCCATTCAGTCTTTCAACCAAGCCATTAGTCTCCAAATGGTAAGACGAGCTGAGGCTTCCATAATGTATCCAGAGGAAAGAAATGATCTATCATAATAAATACCATGTGTAATTGTTCACAAGCTTTGGTCTGTAGACAGTCTTTTGGGGACCCCAAATCTATAAAGAAGTCAGAAATGCAAGGTTACCTCTTCAGCCGTCTTTGTCTTTAACGCCCACTTTTTGAAATAGTACATGATAACACAAATGTATTGGTGGCAACTCTGGGTTTTCCTGCTAGATCCATTCACCTCTAGTGGCTCAGACACCAGCCAGGGTAATGTTAGAGTCTAGTAAATATCATGCTTGATGGACTTTCAATGGAATTTACGTCAATTGGACGTCAGTTGTTTTCGTCCATAATGGATGACTTCTTCATCTCGCGCTCGGGCCAGATCAATCTGATAAATGATACTTTTCAAAATATCAATATTTCTATTCAACAATATGCACACAGTTTATTTTTGATAGAATTACCAAAGCTTCCACCTGACTGAAGAGACCCCTCACCTCTGGCACCATTTTCCCAGATAATGCAAGCAACATCATAACATTACATTACATTAATTTAGCAGACTCTTTAATCCAAAGCGATTTACAAAAATTGTGCCTACAAAAGATAATGGTAAAAACTTAAAGTCAAGTAGAGAACATAAGTGCGTCCCTGACCTAATCATCTGGATAAGAGCTAAGCAAGTGCTATATTAGACATCATGATAATTAACAAAACCTTCAAAAACCAACTACAAAACAAATTCTGAGTGCAATCAATTACATGGTATAAAGTAGAAGTACTTGGTAGACGCAATGTCACATTCAAGAGCCGAAGTGCAGTCGAAACAAGTGAGTCTTCAAGTTTCGGCGGAAAGTGGACAAAGATGTTGCAGTCCTAATGTTCGTGGGGATTGTTATTGTCATAACTCCTTTGATATTTGTAAATATCACCACACATGGCCAGCTGCACCTGCAGTCGTCTTGAATTCAGTTCAGGATACTTGTCTACCACCTTGTCCATGTCTCTGCATAGCAGCACATTTTCAAGCTGCTGCAGCATGTGGAATCCAGCTTGATCGAATGGAGTGTTCACTGTGTCTGAGGCGTTGTAGAATTGGGCTCTGTACAAAGACTGGGCCTCCAGTGGATATGAGCTGCAGCCTGACCAGTGTAACTCTTTGTAGGTTTGAGCTGCAGCCTGACCAGTCTAGCTCTTTGTAGGTTTGAGCTGCAGACTGTCCGGTGTTACTCTTTGTAGGTTTACAAATATAAGGCATCGGAATAGGTTGCTGGTCCATCTTTGTTGCCAAAGCACTTGAAAACAAAACATTAAATGCTCCCCTGTTCGCTTGTACAGCATGCTTGTGTTGACATGGAGGAGTGCCAACAGTCCACCTGGTGGGACAGAGAGGCTTCAACGAGGTCAAACCATGCTCTGATATTGTCAGTTTAGTGAAAAATCACATTGAACTTTGATTAAAAAGCACCCCCAATATATGCACCAGACCTATGGAATCTCGAGTGGAGATGCTACACAGCACAGACTGTGTGTGTAACTAAGTTCAGTTAGTGTGCACCACAGTAACAATAGATAAGAAGCGGTTGTTCTTTCCTTCAAATGGCTTCCACCCTCTGCAATCATCCAGCCACGTCATAGGTTGTCCTCAAAAGTTGGGACAGAGGAAGGCTTAGATGCAGCTTTCATTATGCGCACAACATTTCTCTAGTACCGTCTCCAATTTTGGAAGCCAGTCTTGACAAATGCTGGATCTGCTTTTGATGCAAGCTTTGACGTTTGGGTGGAAAAGTATTTTGCCCAATAAAAACCGAGATCCCCCTTAAAGGAGGGCTGTAATGTAAAATCCTTAAAGCATTTCTCCTGAAAGTAGAGTGGCCTATTTGATGGGGTTTGACAAAGCAAAGTCCTTATAGCATGTATGTTGTGTCCTATTTGAATGGGTTTGACATCCTCAGGCTCTCTCTCTCCCTCCCTCTTTACATCCTCAGACTCTATCTGTCCCTCTTTCTCTTTAGTCTGGACGCACCAAATTGAACTTGAAATAAATATTCTCTGTTAACAAGTGGTGTTTGTTGCCATGATGTTCAGGAATGGTTTGCTAACCCTTTCAGATCTGAAAGGCAATGGTTATTATATCATGAATTATTGATTCATCTCTTGTATGAGTTTATCATGTGACTGGTACTTTTTTTCTCACTGTTCTACACATACTTTTAGTTTTTCCTGAGGACTCCCAAAAAACTGACAAATGTCACTGCCACGCTTCAACTTGCTCATGATGATGCTCACTGAGTGTGAATTAAATCTGACTGTTAATTTAAGGTGCGAGCAGTTTTATTACAAACACCAATAATGATTTTTATCATAAGCAAGTACAGCTACACACTGTATGCAACACCTGAACTCAACTAATGTTTAATCATATAAGTCATTCAAGATTACAAATGAGTCCCACAACATTAATATCTATGAAGCTCTTCTTGCTAATTCAGTTAGCTTCCAAAAAGCATAGATTTACTTACTTACTTGTAGAAAAAAAAACTTAACTATATGCAGTTCAATACACATTTTTATGATTTATTTCATATAAAACGATTGATGAACTGATTTCAATATATATTTTAAAACACTGAGAATTCAATCTTTCCGTTACTCTTGCACTTCTCTGTAGTCTATTGGTTGAACATGTACCATCATGTGACCGAGGAGGAGCGGCTTTTAGGCAGAGAAGAACAAAAAAGAAATCCTTCCCACATCTGCAGACCAAGAACACATTAGAACTTGAGCTCTACTTTCTCCAGACTGAGACAGGAACTTTTCTTACCAACTTCTAATAACAAAAACAGATAGCTTAGAGAGACACGCTAACACCAACTGTGGAGAGGAGGCAACAGGAATCCCAATGGCTGAGGTAAATTGAAGGGTTGGGTCCGCTCTTTGCCGGGTGCATTTCTCAGTAGTAACACACGCACATGAGGGAGAAAGAGAATCAGTTGCTAGACAATGTCTGTGTGGGAAAGGGGTGTAAATAGGGAGTTTAAACTGTTTGACTAGATTTTTTTGTTTGTTTTTTGCAATCTTAATTTATATTTAATACAAATTTGTTCGAATCCATACACGAGTTAAAGCAGGTTATACGTTTTGAATGTGCGGTTTTTCAGGACCAGTACGCATGCATGAACTCGCATTGGCCTTGCCGTGTATGGAAGTCTATAGCGACCAAAATTCAAATGCAAAAATACTAAAGCAATACGGGGATTGCAATTGCGATTTCACTTTTGTGCGCATCATCTGGGATATAATAAAAATTCAAATGCAAAAGATGCGTTTGTATTTTCGTTTTTATTTTGTTGCATGGCCAATCTATGCCACGTTTCAAATGAAATAGAAAAAGATGTTAGGCATTTAATTTTCAAAGTCATACCCCGCAGTACTGCGGACAGTGTTGAAATGTTAATTTAACGTGAAAATGCAACACATTTTTTTTGCCAAATTTACCATTAGCGCAAGCATTATTTATGTCACTATTAAAATTAAAATGCAATTCTCTAACAATCTGAAAAGGAAAAGGAAAATGGCATTTGACAATTCATTTTCCAATACTTGATCTACAGCACTATGCTGTATAGAGGGCAATATTAAAATGCAATATCGAATCAGCGCTACTAGTCTATTGCATTTACATTTACAAGTCACCACGCACTTTTGGCGTCAACATGAACATGTAAATGCAATCTGTCAGTCCTCTCATCAAGGCGGGTCTTTAGTTAGGAAGTCACTTCCTCGTTTAGTCTCTTAGTAGTTTTTCCCCATAGACATGGCTATGACCGAACCAGGGTTAGCTAGCGACGGCCATTGCGCCAGGAGATAACCACTTTGGCTGCTTGACAGCGACCTAATTTTGCCATTAACAGAGGTTCGCGACAAAACAGAGAAGTATGAAAGCATTGCTTATAGATTAGAATAGGCCTACTGCATTTCTAGCATCGACATGGACATGTCTCCCGCACAGAGGAGGCCTGCACCGGCCTAGTCTGCCATTGCCGCAGAGACGAACACTCAGCGTATGGCTAACATGTTGGAAGCTATATCACTATCACTGAGAAATGGTGAGACAACTGGGTTTTAAAAAATCTAAATAGGTTATTCGGTTTTCTATCGGGTTAGACGTAATGCCTTGTCATCAATTAGGGCTGACCGATTTGCAAAAAAATATCGAATTGCGATTTTTATGACAGATATTGCGATTTGATTTGAAACAGTTTTTTTTTTTTTAAGTAAAGCTTCAGTTCAATATACACTGTGTAATATATTTAAAACATGTGATGGAGTATTACCACCTGAGATACTATCAAAATATTACCTGCACTTTCTTTTAGTGCAAGGATGAGAACTGAAAAGATCTGATTTGATTTCAACAATGAATAAGTATTTTTTTAGATATTTGCATAGAACGTAGAGCAATCAAACATTGAACAATTATCTCGAAAGCTGTCACTATTAAGTAAGTTAAATAAAGTAATGAAACAAATCAAGAAAGTAGGACCTTTCTGTAAATTATCTCCTGCTTGAAACACTGGCTGCCTGCGCACGGTGTAAGAGGGAGCGAAGGAGAGAGAGCTGACTGTTCTGACCTGCGATTACTCGAAGCAGAATGCATGGGAATAAATTACAGTTCAATAGATTCCTCACATTTTACTTGATGGTCTGAATAGGTAGCTAGATTTGTTGCTATCTGCCTTTTAGAAATAAAGACAGTAGGAGGGTTTGAAAAATCACTTAATGTAGCGAAAGACGCTAAATTGAGAACTCTTTCTTTCCTTGGGTTTTGTGGTGTTAGTGGTTGTATACGTAGTCGCATTAGGCCACTTCTGATGGGTGAGCATGACTTGCGCATGACTTGTACATGAACAGCAGGGCACTTCTGATTGGTGAGCATGACTGTCACACGAGAATGGCTTGCGTTTTATGAGCATTGACTGTTTAAACCCTGATTAGACGAGCTAACTTAAATCGCAGCCTCTGCGATTTGCTAATTGCATTGTCTCATTGCGATTTCGATTTGAAATCGAATAATCGTTTAGCCTTAATATCAATAACCGGTCTAAATCCGTTTGTTTCATGCATTGTAAACGCTCTAAATGCCTCCATTTCATGTTGTCATTTAGACTCAGCTTTAATGTTCATCATGCGAATTCAGGTTTCACTCGAATTGTGTGGAGGGAGACGATAATTGCTCGTGCTGCTATTAAAGGCTGTTTGTCATGTGGCAAATAAAGGATGTGATAATATCAAATGCTGTTTCGCTCCCACGTTATTACACAACTCAAATAACCATTACTAGTTGGAATATTTATTTTCAATACTCAAACGTAGACAAATAGGCCTAATGTTCAAAAGATTTCTTGCATAACAGGTTGTCAATTTTAAAGTTAACATTTAGTTTACATGTTGACCCAAGTTAACATAGACGTCTCTTGTTGACATGGAGTATGACTAATATTTAGGCCTATTAAGAGTTGATAGCAGACAAGCACCAGATAACGCAACGCTTCTACGGTGGCGTAGCGGCATAGCATCATAGTGCCGGTGCCGTTATAACAGAAACGTCAGTTTGGATCAGGCTAGAAAACAGACTCTGGCTAAGTTAGAATTATTTTGTTTGCTTAGGAAAGTTCCTAACTGAGTCAAATGACCCAGAAGTATCCAAGTGGTAGCCATGATAAGTACTTTTCGAATTCTCTAAGTGCTAAGGAAAAGGGCTTCAATGCTTCCTAACTTGTGTACTTTAGCATAGGATACACTGGACCATCCTTTACGAAAGGAAAGAAGCGAATGCCACCCCACAATTCCTTGTGGCAGCAATATTTGTTGTCGATCGACAAGACGAACAAGGGATGCAGATCGTGTAACCTAGTTGTTTAATAAGCATTTTCTATCATGTTATGCCCTACCTTGTTAAGCTTACAGTGTGTTTTCAAATGTCAACATGTTAGAAACTTAATAACAATGATATGTAGCTTTAATAGCATTTGTTTGCCTATAAATGCATAACTTGCATACATTTGACGATTATAGGCTTCATACAGTCATATTAATTGGGATTCATGCGTGGCAATAAATATTAGTTGACATTTTTCTTATTTTATATCCGACCACACAAATAATATAACTTTGTAATTTAAAAAACTTCTAGTTGTCCTGTAGCCTACCGAAAACAATACAGTCATCAAATCGGCTTTTAAAAGTACAGGAGGTCCTCAGGTTACAAACCAGTTCCGTTCTTACGTCCGTTCGTAAGTCCATTTTGTAGGTAAGTGGGAACACAGGCCTATGCTATGTACGTAAATCCAATATGGCGTACTTACAAGGCATTTGCCTTCCTCCTTCCACTCTCATCCGCCACATCACTCGTATTCAGCCACCCGGGCCGAACAACTAGTTCCGTCGCCGTTTGTACATACAAACGCATGTACGTATAACGGAACTTAAAATTAATGAGATTTATCGAGCCTCGTTCGTAACAACGAGTTGCCGTAAGTCTAAATGCCGTAAACCGGGGACTTCCTGTAAGTTTATTTCATATTGTAGCATATGGAGGACCAAAACTGCCCAAATTAAAAACAAATACATAAATAAATAAATGACTTAAAACATAAATAAAAGGCCATGGATTGTATTTTCTTTTGTATTAATTCCCCTATTTATTTACTTTTCTAATTACATTTCTTTTTTGCTTTTTATATTTCCTTTTACATTTGCTTTGCATTTCTCCTATGTACTTCCAATTTACCTTTTTACTTCTGTATTTTCTTTAAATTTCTTCAGAAGTTGCTTTTTACATTTCCTTTTGGGATTTCCTTTTACATTTCTGTATGCATTTCTTCTTCATTATGCAATTTAGTAGACGGTGCTTTCATTTTTAGTCTTCGCAATCAAACAAGGCTGAAAGGATGTAAAGTTTTGGAATAAGCCTGCCATGGGTGCCGACTGTTTCATTTAGCACCAATCAGAGTCCTCCATATTCCTCTCTTTCCGCTATCTGCTTGTTGCAGTATTTAGAGCCCCTCCGCTACGTGAAACAAGAGTTACAAAGAATATGTCTAGAACATTTGTCAAACACGGGGATGTTATTGCATGTTTCACCACCGGTTACAGAAAAAGTTTAATATTCCGATTTTATCATACAATCTGTAGACGGTGGAGCTCGCAAGTGTAAACACAGACATGGCGTGAAAATGCTGTGGTTTTTTGTAGTGTCCCCCTTGGTCGCCATTAAAGGACCATGTTAAAACTGCAGTAAAACGGGGTAGCAGCACCGTACGCCAGGCAAGATCAAGACGCGGACGAGAAAATAACCACTGACCAGTATCCATGGCATGAGAGCCATCCTGCAAACGACCACGTTTTGAGAACGCGGGTGTGGACAAAGTTTCCTTCATACAGAATTCCACTGGTAAAGAGCAAGTTACCATATGAAGCTAATTTAACGAGACTGTATTGTGTAAAAACTCGCAGTAGCAAAGATAATTTTAGTGATGTACGTTATTATTTCATCATGTTACCTTGTCCGAGCACATAATCCTTGGATTAGCACCAATTTATTTAGAACCCCAATCAAGTCAAACATCTTATTTTTCCTGCTTTGAGTTTGACTAATTACTCTGTCTTGTCTTGTTTTCATTTACACAAGAAGGGGTTGAGGTTCCTTTTAGAGAGGAGTGTGGAAAAGTTGAAAAGAATTAAGATACTTTACCCTGTTCCACTCCTGGAAATTACTTCCACAGACTCTAAAGCCATGAGACATACAGTACTGTGCATAAGTTTTAGGCAGGGGATGCTGTTTCGAAGGCGAATGGTGGTCACACCAAATGTTGATTTGACACAGCTTTGCTTTTCCCTCACTTTGTATTTTATGAATTGATGGGAAAAAAAATGATTTGACATTTCTATTTTTCTATATATTTCTGTCTAACTTTAAAGACTTCACACCTGCCTATAACTTTTACACAGTACTGTACGTTGAGTAAAAGTCCTGGAATGCAGCAATGTAGAAAATGTGTATTCTCAAATCCAGCCAACACATTTGAATGGCTTTGCCAGGAGCTAGAAAGCAGGTGCCCAAGAACAGAAAAGGTGATAATATAGTGTAAGAGTATAGCTGAGTGCTTACTGCTTTAGTTTGATGTTTTAAGACTTACCCTGGGCAAGGGGGCATGTTACCCAGTATGTGCCAAATATGAGTCTGTAAACAGGTGGACATGTACCATTCAGACACACCAGCGGATGTCAAACTGCATATTATCAACTCGCTCCCAATACCCAAATGTTTCTTTACAGTTGTAATTGCGCAATAAAAACATCTGACAACATACAGTGCATCCGGAAAGTATTCATACCCTTTCACTTTTTCCACATTTTATTATGTTACAGCCTAATTCCAAAATGGATTAAATAAAAAAAATTCTTAACATTCTACACACAATACCGCGTAATGACAAAGTGAAAAACATTTTTTTTTTTTTTTTGCAAATGTATTAAAAATAAAATATCACATTTACATAAGTATTCACACCATTTTCTCTACTTTGTTGAAGCACCTTTTGACAGCAATTACAGCCTCAAGTCTTCTTGAGTATGATGCTACAAGCTTGGCACACCTATTTTGGGGCAGTTTCTCCCATTCTTCTTTGCAGATCATCTCAAGCTCCATCAGGTTGGATGTGGGAGCGTCGGTGCACAGCCATTTTCAGATCTCTCCAAAGATGTTCAATCGGGTTCAAGTCTGGGCTCTGGCTGGGCCGCTCAAGGACATTCACAGACTCGTCCCGAAGCCACTCCTTTGTTATCTTGGCTGTGTGCTTAGGGTCGTTGTCCTGTTGGAAGGTCAACCTTCGCCCCAGTCTGAGGTCCAGAGCGCTCTGGAGAAGGTTTTCATCAAGGATCTCTCTGTACATTGCTGCATTCATCTTTCCCTTGATCCTGACTAGTCTCCCAGTTCCTGCCGCTGAAAAACACCTCCCACAGCATGATGCTGCCACCACCATGCTTCAATGTAGGAATGGTATTGACCAGGTGATGAGCAGTGCCTGGTTTCCTTCAGACATGACGCTTGGCATTCAGGCCAAAGAGTTCAATCTTGGTTTCATCAGACCAGAGAATTTTGTTTCTCATGGTCTGAGTCCTTTAGGTGCCTTTTGGCAAACTCCATGCGGGCTGTCATGTGCCTTTTACTGAAGAGTGGCTTCCGTCTGGCCACTCTACCGTAAAGGCCTGATTGGTGGAGTGCTGCAGAGATGGTTGTCTTCTGGAAGGTTCTCCCATCTCCACAGAAGAACACTGGAGCTCTGTCAGAGTGACCATCAGGTTCTTGGTCATCTCCCTGACCAAGGCCCTTCTCCCCCGATAGCTCAGTTTGGCCGGGCTCTAGGAAGAGTCCTGGTGGTTCCAAACGTCTTTCATTTGCGAATGATGGAGACCACTTCGCTCGTTGGGACCTTCAATGCTGCAGATATTTTTTTTTTTACCCTTCCCCAGATCTGGGCCTCGATACAATCCTGTCTCGGAGGTCTAGAGACAATTCCTTGGGCTTCATAACTTGGTTTGTGCTCTGACATGCACTGTCAATTGTGGGACCTTTATATAAACAGGTGTGTGCCTTTCCAAATCATGTCCAATCAATTGAATTTACCACAGGTGGACTCCAATCAAGTTGTAGAAACATCTCAAGGATGATCCGTGGAAACGGGATGCACCTGAGCTCAATTTTTATGGTCACAGCAAAGGGTGTGAATACTTACAGTGCCTTGCAAAAGTATTCACCCCCCTTGGCTAGTTACTTATTTTGTTACATTACAACCTGTAATTTAAATGTTTTTTTTATCTGAATTTTATGTGATGGATCTGCACAAAATAGTCTAAGTTGGTGAAGTGAAATGAGAAAAAAATATGTATTAAATAATTTTTAAAAAGAAAAATCTGGAAATTGGCATGTGCATATGTTTTCACCCCCTTTGCTATGAAGCCTCTCAAAAGTTCTGGTGCAACCAATTACCTTCAGAAGTAACATAATTAGTGAAATGAAGTCCACCTGTGTGTAATCGAAGTGTCACATGATCTGTCAGTATAAACACATTTTTTCTGAAAGGTCCCAGAGGCTGCAACACCACTAAGCAAGAGGCATCACACCATGAAGACCAAGGAGCTCTCCAAACAAGTCAGGGACAAAGTTGTTGAGAAGTACAAGTCAGGGTTGGGTTATAAAAAAATATCCAAATCTTTGATGATCCCCCGGAGCACCATCAAATCCATCATCTTCCAATGGAAAGAACATGGTACCACAACAAACCTGCCAAGAAAGGGCCGCACACCAAAACTCACAGACCGGGCAAGGAGGGCATTAATCAGAGAGGCAGCACAGAGACCAAAGGTAACCCTAAAGGAGCTGCAGAGTTCCACAGCAGAGACTGGTGTATCTGCGCATGGGACCACAATAGGCCGTACACTCCATAGAGCTGGGCTTTATGGAAGAGTGGCCAGAAAAAAGCCATTACTTTGTGTTAAAAATAAGAAGGCACGTTTTGAGTTTGCCAAAAGGCATGTGGGCGACTCCCCAAATGTATGGAGAAAGGTGCTCTGGTCAGATGAGACTAAAATTGAACTTTTCTGCCACCAAGGAAAACGCTATGTCTGGCGCGAACCCAACACATCCCATCACCCCAAGAACACCATCCCCACAGTGAAACATGGTGGTGGCAGCATCATGCAGTGGGGATGTTTTTCAGCAGCAGGGACTGGGAAACTGATTCGAGTCGGGAAAGATGGATGGTGCTAAATACAGAGATATTCTTGAGCAAAACCTGTTTCAGTCTGCCTGTGATTTGAGACTGGGACGGAGGTTCACCTTCAAGCAGGACAATGACCCGAACCATACTGCTAAAGCGACACTCGAGTGGTTTAAGGGGAAACATTTAAATGTGTTGGAATGGCCTAGTCAAAGCCCAGATCTCAATCCAATTGAGAATCTGTGGTCAGACTTGAAGATTGCTGTTCACAAGCGGAAACCATCCAACATGAAGGAGCTGGAGCAGTTTTGCCTTGAGGAATGGGTAAAATCCCAGTGGCAAGATGTGGCAAGCTCATAGAGACTTATCCAAAGCGACTTGCAGCTGTAATTGCCGCAAAAGGTGGCTCTACAAAGTACTGACCTTAGGGGGGTGAATATTTATGCACGCTGAAGTTTTCTGTTATTTTGTCCTATTTGTTGTTTGCTTCACAATAAAAAAAAATCACATCTTCAAAGTTGTAGGCATGTTCTCTGGATGAAATGATGCAAACCTTCAAACAATCCATTATAATTCCAGGTTGTGAGGCAACAAAACATGAAAAATGCCAAGGGGGGTGAATACTTTTGCAAGGCACTGTATGTACAAGTGATTTTTGCATTTTTTTTTCTTGTTGGTCCATCCTCTGAACAGGTTGTCAACATTCTACTTCCAACTTTCTCCAGTTAGGTTGTAAAATCTGCCGGCCCGCCCACGGGCCGGTGGGGGGAGGGGGGGGGTGTCTGACTAAATACATAACTCATATGTTAACGTATGTACTCATGCCAGATACTGTTTGAAAGATGAGATTCCTGTGATTCGGTCGCTAAAACCGTTTCACGATACGAGCACCACAGACGCTACAATCAAGGCTTATGTCAGACTACCACCGAGCAAATAAACTTACAAAATATGTGGTCAACTCACGTTTGAAGCATCCTAAGTAATCCACCGATCAATAATATTCCACAAAAAAGATTTTCTTCCGTCGACAAGGGTCCAGGCAGTCCAATTCAGTAAAAGATTTGGTCCAAAGCACTTTTTTACTCTCAAACATAGCCACAGGCTACTCTAGTACCGTTTAGCAGTAGCCAGCATGTGTGCTACACATTTTCCATGGATTTCGACGTCAAAACCCCAGCTAACATTTGAACATCTCGATCTTTTGTTATAAAATGGTGGTCGAACCTTTAACCTTTCGATTGACATCGTTTTTTACCCAATACGATCATCCAGTATTTTTTATGACCCTTGACAATCCAGTCAGCACCCTACGTAGAGAAGGGACTGCCTACAAAGTTCATGAACAGGCTGCAGCCACTGCAAATAATCAAATGGATGATTGGCGTAACTTGTAGCCAATGAAATTCTGAAAAAAACGATACCAAACATTCAGGAGGGTCTTGGTTCTTGACCACACAATAGTCGCGCAACATAGCTCGCTCTTCGGTCATCGCTTGTGCGCACTGAAATGACGCACTGGCAGAACAGCGAGGAGCGCTCTTTGAGACTCTGTGAGTTGATTACTTTTGGATAGTTTGCAAAGAAAATCATGGCGAAACGGAATATAAAAAGAAATTAAACGGCACTTCAAGCCACCGACGAGATACTCAGGCGTGATAGTGACAATTCGGCCGATGAAGTGAAAGCGACATTTCTGAGATATGGACTCTGAAATTGAAATCGTTCAATGACGGAGAGGACGTAACTCATGACAAGTTAGTATTTTATTATTGGTATACATTATGTGTTTTGATATATTACTGCATATTTGTCAGAAATAAGCTTTAGTTTGAATTATGAATACACATTTTGTAGAAAGGCGCACACATGCAAGCATAAGCATATTTCTGTTTATTTCTCGTGAGGGGAAGAGATGTGTTTTTTTCCGGAATCCTTCGTTCACAGTCTATATATTTTGACGGAGATTACATCATTCTCGACAAGTTAGTTAGTTTTTTATTATTGATGTACATTATGTGTTATGATATATTACTGCATATTTGGACAGAAATACGCTTTAGTTTGAATTATGAATAGACATTTTGTATGAAGGCGCACACACAAGCAAGGCTAAAGGTATTTCTCTTTATTTCCCGTGGGGGAAGAGATGTCCTTTGGGTGACTGTCTACCTATTTTGCATCTCTTAGGAGGTATATTGATGGGTGTGACTTTCCCTTTGTTTCAGTGTGTGTGTTTAGCATTTGTGGGGGGATGGGAGGTGTGTGTGTGCTGATCCACTGGTATGGTGTTTGCATGAAAGGAGATGGGTAGGTCACACTTTCCCTTTGCCTCAGTGTGGTTCTTGTTTGTTACTTACAGATAAAGAGATGGTAAAGTTTTGTCTAGTTTTGTAAATGACTAACATTTATTTATTTGTTTATGCATTATAGGCAAACATCAGATTCTGATAAAGATTGGCAACCGGAGGCTTCTCTCCCAGTCAACAAATGGCCACACCTCAGCGGTGCTCAGAAGAAAGACTGTCCGTCCAACAACTCCGCAGAGAGGTTCTTCAGAGAGAAAAAGGGAGAGACAGCAGTCCAGCCGGGTCGTCAACCAGCACATTTGGAGACAGATGGAACTCTGTTGGCGATACGGACATAACACCACCACAGCCCGCCTCTAGACCTGCCTGTTCACCAGGACCACAGCTAATAAGTACAGCTACATACACAGTCCTACAGCTGTTAAAACTTTTTTTCCCCGCCACTATTCTACATAAAATAATTCAAAACACCAATGACTTTGGCTCAACTCACTATTCACCACCCTCCAACCCGTGGATCAATCTGACAATACAGGACATGTTATCCTTCATGTCCTTAGTTGTCTACATGGGCGTCGTAAAGTGCTGTTCATTTACTGATTATTGGAAATAGTTTGAACATGTAAATAGTTTGCTGGTTGCTTTGTTTTTATATAAACTAGTTTTGCACCATAGCACTTGTTTTGACTCTTTTATATATATATTATATCTTTAATATATACAAATGAACATGCCTAATTGAGAGCAGGAAAACATCTAAAACATGCAGGACAAGGTGTCCCCAAGACCAGGATTGAGAAAAGTAAAAAAATTCAGAAGTTGTAGCAAAGTATGTGAGTTTTGTAAAAAAGGCCATTTGGAGACTCCAAAGTGTCCAAGTGTCCTTTTATCATAAACGCACAAAGGGACCCTTAGAATAATTTATTTGAGAAATGAATTTTGTGCTATATTCTTATCATCATATAAAGTTGGACTAGGTAAGGCTTCATGCTGTGGTCCCATGGTGTTTTCCAGCCCATAGGGCCTAGTATGGTCATCTTCAGGCCTCTGTTTGCAAGAAAAAATTCAGGCGGAATTACAAATCTTTCTATTTCAGTGTGTTCAAGTTTCAATTTCTCAATGCCAGTAGCATATACATTGCTTCTGACTGCAAGGGGGGGAAATTCAAAGTGTTGAAAAAAAAAAAAAAATTTTTTTTTGCATATACTCAAAATGGTTCAAGAACAGCACTCAATTCACTTTGGGTATGCCTTGGATAGGCATTTAATTCAAATTATATAAGAGTCATAAGAGGTTAATATATATTTTTTTTTTCAATACATTTGCAAAACATTCTATAAAACTTTTTTTACTTTGTCATTATGCGGCATTGTACGTAGAATGTTGATTTTTTTTTAAATTTAATCCATTTTGGAATTAGGCTATAACATAATAAAATGTGGAAAAAGTGAAGGGGTATGAATACTTTCCGGATGCACTGTAAGTGCGAACATGTCTTACGTTGGGTGATTATAAAAATACTTAAGTAAGCAAAAGGTAAGGTATTTACTGTTAGTTACCAAAGTTTGTTAGTTGTGAAATAAAGATACGTCTGACATGAGTGCAAAAATGTTTGATAGGTTTATAAATATAGGTCAAGAAAAGGCTTGAGCTGGGGATGATTTAAAATAGGTAGTGTGTTTACTTTAAAGTTCTGTAACAAAATAGGAGAGCTTCCCTTATAGTCCCAACAGTCACAGTTGATCATGAGACATATGGTAGTCCATATGTGAGGCAGGGTAAGGAATTTCCAAGGCCATGAAGGCTGCAGCAATTCGGGAGAAAATTATCATCATCATCATCATCATCGTCATCCGCTTTGTCCGGGGTCGGGTCGCGGAGGTAGCAGTTCAAGCAGGGCATCCCAAACTTCCCTTTCCCGGGCCACATTAACCAGCTCTGACTGGGGGATTCCAAGGCTTTCCCAGGCCAGTGTGGAGATATAATCCCTCCACCTGGTCCTAGGTCTGCCCCGCGGCCTCCGCCCAGCTGGACGTGCCTGGAACACCTCCCTAGGGGGCGGCCAGGTGGCATCCTTACTAGATGCCCGAACCACCTCAACTGGCTCTTTTCTACGCAAAGAAGCAGCGGCTCTACTCCGAGTCCCTCACGAATGGCTGAACTTCTCACCCTATCCCTAAGGGAGATGCCAGCCACCCTCCGGAGGAAACTCATTTCCGCCGCTTGTATCCGCGATCTCGTTCTTTCGGTCATGACCCACCCTTCATGACCATAGGTGAGGAGTAGGAACGAAGATAGACCGGTAGATTGAGAGCTTTGCCTTCTGGCTCAGCTCTCTCTTCGTCACAACGGTGCGATAGAGCGACTGCAACACCGCACCCGCTGCTCCAATTCTCCGGCCCATCTCTCGTTCCATTTTACCCTCACCCTCAAATTATTATATCTTTTAAACTACCTTCAGGTTGAAAATGTATAATTTTGTTACATTGAAACCACACATTTGTGAGGATTATGGTTAGCTCCTCATATATCCTTGTAGGATAAAATTGAGGCAGCCATCTCTACATATCTGGACAACATTCATAGCTTTGGTTTCCAGGCTAAAAGCAATGGCAGTTGGTAAATACAGATTTGGAAGTTGTCATTAAAAAGCTAATAGCTAATTTAATCATCATTGACGGGATTATGTGAGTCTTAAATTGAGCGTTTCTATGTATTGTTTCTGATTTGACCAGTTGCAGGACCAGAATAACTTGTGTACGCATCTTGGATAAGCCCAGATTCAAGTCTCAACTCTCATGCACGATCTTGAACCGTTTTCTGACAGTCATCGCTTGTCTGAATTGATTTGGCGTAAGTACTCTGGCAGATGTTTGCTCTGTTGACATGACCAATGTTCCGATCCTTTCCCATTCACATTAGCTTCTCTGTTATCGATGTAATAACGTTCTGTGAGAACTGCATACATTTGAGATGAAATGTCTGTGGTGTTGACCGGTCCACTGAACTCCTCAGAAGCTTAACTATAGACAGGCTTCACCTCCAGGACACCGATGACTGACTATGTTTTGTTTGTCTTTTTCATCAATATAAGTCGTATCACAGAGCCGAAATACCTGTTTTATAGTTTTTATGTGGCGTGTTCTTTTGCGGGGACTGGTCAGAGCGTTCGCATTATGAAGCTAATAGTCCTCACTGACAGTATTATTTAAAGTTGACCCTGTGACACATTTTAAACGACAGCCCCATTATTTCCTTAATGAAGAAGAAATGCATACTTAAATGTAGGAAATCCCAAAAGGAAATGTAGAAAGTAACTTCTGAAGAAAATTATAAAGAAAATAATAGATGTAAATTGGAAACATATATAGGAGGGAAAATGCAAAGCAAATGTAAAAAGCAATAAAAAAATGTAATAGAAAAGTAAATGAGTACAGGAATTATACAAAAGAAAATTACATTTCATAGCTTTTTATTTTTGAGTCATTTATATATTTCTTTTAAATTTTGGTAGCTTTGGTCCTACATAGTAGCAGGTGAAAGTGCTGACATTTGTCGCACTATTTTGCAATCCATGCCACAGTTTGCAGCGCTCAGGCACACGCAAGCGCATTAACCCAAGACAATCCAGGCCCGAGTTAAACTAGAACACAGGCCTTGCTTAAATTCATGATTGGGAAGTATTGCAGGAGCTAAATGTATCTGTTTGAAAGTGTTCTCCCAGTATTTTGAACCCTCGAATAGAAACCCATCATTACATGTGTATTATATCCTGTAGCTGCTTAATACACCCGTTATTAGAGACAGGAAATTTTCTGCCTTCTACCTTACAACTTCCATTAAACAAGTGAGAAAATGTTTAGGCTAGAACCTGGGATTATTCTAAATTTCTTTCTATTCAGGTAATAATCTTAGGCTGCTTTTGATTATTAGGACGCTGGACACCAGAACATCCCCTCTCCTCTTCATAACATCAAACTTCAACCAATGATGCTGCTAGCTTCAAATTCCGTCAGCACAGTCCACTCTACTCATGTGCCTTTAAAGACAGCACTGGTTTTTCTGGAAGACTGCCGGAAAATGCTGGGGGCTGATGGGAAATGGAGTGTTACGCCTAGAAAGTCTGAAATAAGCCATGAAAAACGTTCCAACAGCTACAAATGTGGAACTGTGTTTAAGGGAACCTTTAGGTCAATGAGAGACCAGACGACACACACAGGAGAAAAACCACATAGATGCTGTGACTGTGGGAAAAGCCTATCTCGATTGTCAGCCCTGCAAGAACATCAAAGAATACACACAGGGGAACAGCCATATCAATGCTCTGACTGTGGCAGAAACGTTTCTCATTTGACAAACCTTAAAACACATCAAAGAATACACACAGCAGAAAAGCCATATCACTGCTCTGACTGTGGGAAGAACTTCACTCAATTGTCAAATCTTAAAAGACACCAAAGAATACACATAGGAGAAAAGCCATATTATTGCCTTGATTGTGGGAAAACCTTCTCTCAGATGTCAACCCTTAGAACACACCAGAGAATACACACAGGAGAAAAGCCATGTCACTGCTCTGACTGTGGGAAACCCTTCTCTCAGATGTCAAACCTTAAAACACACCAGAGAATACACACAGGAGAAAAGCCATATCACTGCTCTGACTGTGGTAAAGACTTCTCTACATTGTCAACCCTGAAAACACACCAAAGAATACACACTGGGGAAAAGCCATATCACTGCTCTGACTGTGGGAAAAAGTTTTCTCGTTTGACAAGCTTTAAAAGACATCAAAGAATACACACAGGAGAAAAGCCATATTACTGCTCTGACTGTGGGAAAGACTTCTCTATATTGTCAACCCTGAAAACACACCAAAGAATACACACTGGGGAAAAGCCATATCACTGTTCTGACTGTGGTAAAAACTTCTCTCATTTGTCACACCTTAAACGACACCATAAAATACACACAGTAGCAACAATGGAGCAGTCTGTCCTGACAGCAAAGAAGTAGTATTGTATCCTATGGAGAAGACGGCAACAAATGAAGATAATGTTTTCTTTCGGTGTATTTTTTTTAAAGGTTTTTCTACTATGTATTTTTAGTCTATATGAGTAGAAACATAGATATTGGTCAGTTAGCCTCTTCTTTGATAAGACAAAATACTAATTACCTTAACAATGATGTTTAATATTGGAAGATATGTACTAGTAGCTGGAAAGATGTTAGTGTTGGTTTTTGCAAGCTATGTTTCATGTATTACTACTGTGCTTCTCCACACATGATAAAACTCGTAGTTATATTCTGTGTCAAAGCACAGTGTGCTGTTGTCTGTCCCCTTGTGATCAATGTGAACCCTCCTATGGATGATCAGATGCAGGAGCCCAACTCCTTCAGCTACTCCCCTCTTCAACATCCTCTCTCCTCCTCCTCAACATCCTCCTCTCTCTTCTCCTCCTCAACATCCTTTCTCTCCCCTGCTTCAGAGGCCAGAAGGTGGGAGGAGGAGACACGACCACAAAAAGATGCCGGCGCCTCGACTTTAAACTAGCAGTTTAGCTTTCCCTTTCTCTGGGAGGGTGTTTCTCTGTCCCTGTGGTAGTGGTGAAGACTTGAGACTCGTCCTCCCTGCTCCTAGCCTCTGGAACAGACTGCTGAGCAAGACAGGGGACCACAGATCCAAATCATCAACCCACAGATCCAATCAGCACCAGAACAGAGATCCAACAGGCCCACCAACCACAACCCTTCAGCTCCACTAGTCCAACTGATAAACCATTAGCTAGAGAGCAGCCCCACGTCCCCTCCACCACCAGTCAGGCTGCTGGAACCCAGCACCCCTCCCATGGTCAAGCCAACATCTGAGGACATAAGTTGTTACAGGAGGTCTTGTTTAGCTGTGTTGAAGGTGACTAGGGGGAGAAGCCAGTGGACAGAGTAAATACATATACTGCTGTCCATGGAAAAAATATCCGTAGACAAGAAAGATATATAGACTGCAACAAAACACCACATTATATCCATTAACCCAAGGAGAAGCCATGACACACTCCCTACAGGTTGCAAAATCAGGACAAAACCACACCACAGAACAGCAACTGAACACAACGGTACTAACAGAGTTGTTCATTTAAGGAAGAAAGAATGTGAATGGTAAAGATTTAGAATATCTTTAGAGAGAGAAAGAGAGGTGTATGTGGTATGTGTGTGTGAGAAAGAGAGAGAGAGAGAGAGAGAGTTGTCCATCTGTAGAGAAACATAGATGTGTGTGGTGCGTGTTTGCTCGGAGATGCTTTCAAAAGTCAATAGAAGGTGACACATCTGTACAATGTGGGCCTTTGTGACGGCGCAGAATGAGGCTTTGCTGTGTACTGAAAAGCAGAGGGAGGATGTGTGTGAGACATGGCATCGAGTCATTTGAAGAAAGTTTTAGTCCAGACTGAGATCAGTTTGTATTCTATGGAGGGTTGGTGGATGTCTGGGCGAGATTCTTCGGTCAGGTCTCCTCTGTCCATCCAGCTTCCACTGCTTCTCTAAGAAATATAAAAAACACAAAGTGATTGCAGAGTGAGGGCAGCACGGTGGCTCGGTGGTTAGCACTGTTGCCTCACAGCAAGAAGGTCCTGGGTTCAATCCCCACCTGACCCAAGGGCGTTTCTGTGTGGAGTTTGCATGTTCTCCCCGTGTTCGCGTGGGTTTCCTCTGGGTACTCCGGTTTCCTCCCACAGTCCAAAAAAAAAACATGCAGGTTAATTGGTGACTCTAAATTGCCCGTAGGTGTGAATGTGAGTGTGAGTTGTTGTCTGTCCCTATACGTCGGCCCTGTGATAGACTGGCAACCTGTCCAGGGTGTACCCCGCCTCTCGCCCTGTGTCCGCTGGGATAGGCTCCAGCCCCCCCCGTGACCCTGTACAAGATAAGCGGTAAAAGTTAATGGATGGATGGACAAAGTGATTGCATTTTATCCTACAGGACAGGAAAATGACACCATGGCACATGATTGTAAAAATAAAAGTTTAACCTTGGTATTGAGAAAAATATAGCTATCAAAGCTAGGTAGATGAGATGTTTAAGTGGACTTAAAATATGCGTATAAATAGTTACCAGGTTCCATTTCCATTTGTTTCTGTTTGAGTGTGCGTATCCTGGGCTACCTTATCTACATTAAAAGAGTATGATCCATGTGCTATCTGTCTGTGTGTGTTGATGCTTGTTTGTCAAACACACCTGAGCTCTGCAGGCATATCTACTGCACTGACCCCCCAAACATATTTACGTTCCTCATGTTACAAGATTATATTAAAAGTGAAAGTGCATTTGAGAAAGCATACTTTCTTTTTGGAAATACTTTTCAGTGCTAAAAATGCTGAATGTGAGCCGAGCCATTTCAGAGTTTGATTGAGGACTAAAATGAGGATGTGTCTCTGAGAGAGAACAAGCCTAGAGGTAAGGGGTTAAAGTGTTGTCCTGCAGGGTCATTAACACAGAGTGGAGGAGTCAGACACAATAGATCAGAAACTCACCGTTTACGACACGTCATCAGCCTGGTAAGAACTCCAAGTCATGATGGGCTACAAACAACATGCAACCCCCCTCCCTGACGACCCTGCAATCCTAAACCAGCAGAACCAGTTCTGTCTGCTGTGCCCTCAGTGGTACCTTTACTTTATGACATGTACTTTCATATTTAACTACAAAATGTTTCACTGTTAGAAAAAGTCCTGATGTCCAAGGAACCATAAATAAATACCCACACCCTCTGAGGATGCCACAGACTCTATCCTCTTTTAAAACAGGCCTTAACACTTTCAGAAAGCCTTCTGCTTTAGATTGTTTTTACAATGTAAAGCACTTTACAAATAAAATATAGTATTATTATATTATTATTATTATTCTGAATAGACTGACTCACTGTGACCTCTTCACCCCCCCCCCCCCCCCCCCCCCCCCCCCCCCCCCCCACACACACACACACACACGGACTACACTAACACTAACTGTGGAGAGGCAACATGAATCACCATGGCTGAGGTAATTTGAGGAATGAAGATCGACAGTAATTCATTTTTATTTGACATGTTTTTATAATGTGTTGGTCAAATATGTGCTCGTAGACAGGAGCAAGGTGTCAAAGCTGTGGACATTGTTAGGATTTTAGGTTTGTAAAGCTTAACATTACTTGTTTATCTATGGAATCTGATTGTCCTAATGTCCTAAACCATAAACCTGGTGGAATCTGTCCTAGGTTGGCGGAGATACATTCTCAAAGCTACACTTTAGTTCTTGTGTTCTATTTTAGATGAGCCCCCCTGTGGTTAGTATGGATCCACCCTGCATGACTAAACAATGTGAATTGTAAATGTTGCATTTTTAACCTTTTTCTCAATGGTTTTGGTTATATTTGTTCAGCTGTTGAAAATCTGTCTTGAATTTTGATATATTTGCAATTATATGTGGGATATGAAGTATTTGGGTAACTATTTCAAATAAACTACACGAAATCCTGAGATCCTACTAATACTTATATCACTTTATTGTGTTTCATGAGTTATTCCTTAAATAAATCTATTAATATCAGAGTAAATATGTACATGTTTAATCATGTTTGAGGGATTTTCAATGGAACTAACCTCAAATTAATTATACTCTTGTTTTCCTCCTTAATGACTGACCTCTTCTTCTGGCACTGAGGGCATTGAGCAATCGGATAGAGAATAGGTTGCTAAAATTAATATTTTCATTAAACTATGTGCATAGTTACTGAAATGTGCAGGTATAATGTAAACAAAATATATACAAAACTCATTATTAATTAGTGCTCCACTAACCCATTTGTATGTATCTTGCTCCATTCCTGGCCAGTTAAAGAGAGAGATGATTGCATGGTGAGTCTTTTCCTCCCCACTATGGGTCGTAAAGTTCCAGAGTGAACGGTTTTAAGACGATATTGTTATTGGTGTATTTGAGGATAATACACTAGCATATAATGATCTCATTGATTCTTTTGCTGACTGGTATTCTGAAAATTATCTCTGAAATATTAGCAAAACCAAAAAGACATATTTAGAAGAAAATCTGTAACTATTAATTGAATCATAATCATACGAGTGGAAATTGAAAGGGATAACACGTACAAATATATTGGTGTTACTATTGACAGCAAACTTGATTAGAAGGTTAACTCAAGCAATGTTTTTAAAAATAAATCCCAGTGACTCAGAAGTTCAGATCTTTTGATATTGATCAGTCAATTCTTCTTATGTTCTATAATAGTGTTGTTTAGAGTGTTCTCGCCTTCTCACTTATTTCTTGGCAGGTCAACATAACTAAGGATTATGGTAGTAGACCAGGTAAAACAGTTAACACACCCATTAATTGGTCTTAACCTGGAAGGGTTAGAGTTCAAATGAGCGGATGGTTCAATTCTAGACATGCTTTGGTAACTTATTTCTGTATCTGTACTGCAAGTATCTTCGTTTATATTTTATATTAACTGAACTTTTATTTATTTTTATAGTTTTGTTTATTTTGAGTGTGTATTTCGTTATTTGATTTCTAAAACGTTTTTTTAACGTGTGTGTGTGTGTTTAAATCTACTCAAAGGGATGACATACCCCAAAAAAAGGAACCGGAGTCGTGGACGTGTGTGTGTGTGTGTGTATGTGTGTGCGCGTGTGTGTGTGTGTGTAAATTCACTCAAAACATACCACACACACACACGTAGTGTGTGTGTGTGTGTGTTTAAATCTACTCAAAACATACCCCTTACGTGTGTGTGTGTGTGTGTATAAATTCACTCAAAACATACCCCCTACAAGTGTGTGTGTGTGTGTGTATAAATTCACTCAAAACATACACACACACTTGTAGGGCGTGTGTATAAATTCACTGAAAACCTACAACCTACCAATGTAAATGAGATCCTACTTGGGAATAAGTGACAGCTGGGAATGATACAAACGTTCTTCATTGAACAGTGCGTAGGTTAAAAGCTTCAGTTAAGTGCACATGTGGCACTGGGATTAATTACAATGTTCTTCATTGAACAGTCAGTAGGTTAAAAGCTTCAGTTGAGTGCATATATGTGGTTCTGGGATTGATTACAATGTTCCCAGACAAGCAGTAGAGAAATTCAGAGAATTCAAATTACAAGCGACACAAAAGGGGAAAATTCTCAAGAAAATTGTAATTGCAAGTAAAACCTATCCAGCGACTTCTGCAGACTGTGAGAAGGGATTCCCAGCGTTAAATGACACAGACAGAAAGTCTTGTAACAGGCTGTGGGGAAAGAGCTTGTCTTCTCTTCTTTTTGTCGACATCAATGGCCCACCCATAGACATCTTTGACCCAGCTCCCTTTGTGATGTCCTGGATAAAAGCTGGTCTTTCCACATGATGGGTGACAGGGAGGCATCTCCAGAAAATTCAACCCAAACCTCTGTGGTCAGTTTATTAGGTAAGACGTCTGACTAGCTAAAGGTGTTAGTGCACTAGATTGTAGACTCTGTATCCCTATATAGCTTAATCTTCATCAGGTACTGGCCTATGTACAGTTGTCTTTTTTTAAAGTAGTGCTGCTTCCATTTTAACAAGGAGCTAAATGGCTTCAAATGCAAAAGTCAGTCTTGCCAAAATTGTACTGACTTTAACAAACATAAAACGACATCATATGCTTGACATGATTCTTTGTATGTTCCTTGAAGCAAAATTAAGTAAATATGAATATAGATGTCAAACATAGCACAAAAGAAGTGTAATGAGCCACTAAACCATGCGTGTATTTTTTATGTAATAATGTGTGCTGTTAATAATAAAGACAAAGATCCTAAACCTGATCGACCATAATGTCTTTCTATCAGGGTTAAAAGGGTTTGAATTTTCCCAATTCAGTGTAAATAGGGATACAAAAGACGCTTGAAAATGTATCATTTTTTATGCTTTTTATTGCTGTAGTCGTGGGTCAGGTGTCCGCTACAAAAGGGCCTTCAACATTCATCTCATGCTGGTAAAGTTGGGCTGTGGATGCAGGAGGAAATATGAATCATCTATTGTGATATTTTAGTTACCAGTTGTGGTTAATTGTCTCACCATGTTGAGAGTATGTTTCTTACCGGTTAGTGAGTATCCTCAGGTAGATTGTTCTTGACACCAAATATCCATGCAAACAAACCTTGACCCTCTTTCTTATGCTGCTTCCTTGGGTCTTTGAGGTCCTTGTTGGTCTTCTCCTTAGCCTCCACCTGACTTGGGTTTCCCTTATGAACATACCTGCTCCTTGGGTCTAGCAAACAATCCGGTACAGGGTAAAGTAATACAGTATATTAGGATAATTTTCAGTACTTTGCAATCGATCCAGTATTTGATTGAAGAACACAAAAAACAATTCACCGCTGACTTTGTTATAAATGTTGCCAGTTGATGGGTCATGGTTGCCAGTCCACGGAGGATTCATGGCGGCAGGGGTTGGGGTTGACATTGTCTGTGACAAACATGAAAAAATTAAACCACAAATCTTTCATCAGTAATGTGACACGTACATTTATCTTTTGTTGACATTATATATACAGTAAATTATAATGTGAACGTTTACAGAAGTGAAAGGTGTGCTTGTATGCGGATGTCCTCTTTTTCAGCCTGATATAAAGTGCTTTATCAGTTTTACAGTAGGCATCTAGTACCTGGCTGATTGCTGGAAAGATGTCCTTAGTGTAGGGTGCTGTTTTCATAGTGACCTCGTTGAACATCACACACTCCTGTGGAGGAGCAGTGCTCCCAGGGAAGCTGCTCAGGTCGGGGTTCACCTGGACAGGGCTGTCCCCCTTGTGTCCATGCAGGGGAGCCAGTGACTCCACAATGTTGGTCTGAAAGAGGACCTTTTTCTGTTGCTCTTTCTTCACTGGAGAGGTGATGTTCATATGAGGGGTGTAAGGCTCTGTGCCTGCTGGACATTATCGGCTGGCTAGGCCTCTTGCTGGAGATCCACTTCCAAAGTTAGAAGGCGTTGGCCTTTTACCTGCACGTGAAGTGTGTTGACCTCCAGCACAGCAACCTGTTGGTCCTGTGCTTGGAGCTGTGTGTCTACCTGCAGTGCACAGCTTTTCATCTCCTCAAAGGCTAATTTAACTTCCAGCTCGGTCAGTGGGAGCATGATGGCAAGCTGCTGAAGATCGTCCTTCAGTGGGAGGTTGGTGAGGGCCTGCTGCTTTGGTTGGGGTTTCACTTCCCCGGTGAGACCATCAAAAAAGGCTTTCCCACTCCTGTCATTGAAATCCATTGACAGTGGGGTGGGTGGGAATAATTTCACCAAAGCCTGCTTGTTTGTGTCCACCTGCATCTCTTGCGTTACCTCTATGATTGGAGCCTGGAGCTGGGGCTCCTCAACACCACCAGAAATGTTCCTTTCTTCAACAACTTCCCTCATGGAGAACACTTGAGGGCTCAGGGCCTCCTCTTTCAGAGGGTGTGTGCTCCCTACCTGTTGAGCAGCTGAGACGATGCTCGTGTGGGGCGTTGCTGGAAAGAACTCTGCTACAACCATGTCCATCTGCTTTTCTGGCTTCATTTCCGTGAGGGTCACTGGATGGAGCTCCAACTGTTCCTGCTTACACAGGGTTTTCACCTCCATGGCAGCAACCTGAACTTCAGGGTCAGTCCTCAGTTGAACCTCTGGTACGTCCACACTCATCAGTGGAGCTGATGTGACCATCAACAAGGTCTCCTTTAGGACCTCCACACCCACAGCTGCCGAGGCAGACACCTCAAAAAGATCATCTGGTTCCGACTGAAGACAGTTTTTTTCTTCCAGTACACACTGAGGAAGAAGATCTGCAGTCTGGGAAGTCTTCATCTCCTCTAGCGCAGGGCGGTCTTCGTCTCTCTCCATTGTAGAGGTTGAAGTTTCCTGCCGGAGTCCCTGGGTGTGTGGAGCTGGACTGACCACTAGATTGGGCTTGCCTTCATCTTCACAACTTTTTGGCTGGGAAGCCTTCTGGTGGAGTAAGACAACAAAAATGTAGGTTGT